>LBNU01015118.1:1188-11876 GCA_014162995.1 Artemisia annua | reverse complement strand
ATCCAAGGACCATATTTGACAATTTTCAAAAGTTGGAGGACCTTCTCTGCCATTTGCCCAAAAATTCATTCAAGGACCAATTTTGACAACTTAAAATATTTCAAGGACCTTGAATGATAAAACTCCATAATTTTTGGATTCCAAGGACTAGTTTTGCCAATCTTTTAAAGTTGGGGGACTGAAACTGCCAATTATGCAAACTTTGTTCGTTTTTCATTTGTTTTTAAACATTTTGCATTTGAGACATATAAAACACGATCCTTGGATATTTTCATCATTTTGATGTATTTTTGCGTGTTTTCAGATGTTTTGCGTTTCAGATTTGACCAAAAATGATGAGTGTTTACGCACTCGTCAACTACTATAGTCAGGTTGATTACCAAGGTTATTATCATGACCTTTTTCTATCTTCTCAAGAAGGTCAAGGAAAATTTCATCTAAGTTATTTAAAATTTCCTCTAACTGATTTTCCTGGTTTTCTAAAGTTGTCCTAATGGGGTTTTCTCCAGTTTCATCTTTCCAAGATGAAATGGGAGGGTTTACTAAATAAGGGTTAGGTGCTAAAGTATAGGGTTGCCTAAGGTCATATCTAGGGGTATAGGTAGGGACAGGGTTTGTTAAGATCGTTTTAGCAAGAGGTTGTTTAGACCTCATCTAGGGATTACACAATAATAATGATTAATAACACGATACGTAGCGGAATAAACAAACATCATTATTATTGCTACAAGGTTTCTTTGTCATCATCTCTACACTAACATACAAACACCAACAGCCCCAATGCTACATGATCAAGTGTAGCACGGTTACATTCCTAACAGGAATCATAAAGATTCTTGGGGCTTAACAAACCAAACTCACGCCCTAGGTTTACACACACACACTTTTCCTGGACTTTACATCTTGTACCTGTATAAAACCTATTCCCTGTATTCTGTTTATATAACACAGAATTATGGTTACAAAATACTACAAATGACTAAATTGTAATAAATTCTTTGTAAAGCAAGTCCTTTGTCTTTTGCATTGTCTTCATTCTCCTCTTTGTCACCTTAGGTCCTTCTTGTTTCATTCTTTTTGTCTTATCAACTCAAATGTATAAAACCCAACAATCTTCCCCTAGTTGATAATGACAGAACCAATAAGCACAAACTTCCCCTGAAGTTAATATGGGATGAAACATACGACTTCCCCTTACACCATGCTATATCACCAAGAATCTTCAAGTTGCAACTGCTATTTAAATTTGTTCCCCTTTTTGTCATCATCAAATAGGGGCAAGTGTAAGCAACCTTGATCTTCACAACCACGAATCAATATTATACGACCAATCCATCTTTCCAATGTTTCAAAGTCACCCACCATTAAGTTTTCTGCATCTAGAAATGTACTTGAAATAGTAGAAATCAAAACTAGCAGTAGTAATAACAACTAGCAGTTGTAAAAACCATCACCTCGATGTAGCATATAAATGGTTAATCATTTTAACAATAAGCTTCCCCTGAAACCCATATATTAACCATTTGTTGAATCTTCAATTATGTAGGCTTTATGTAATGATGAAGAAAACTAAGTATTACCAATTTGATGTTGAAGTAGAATAACCCAAACTCATGTCTTAAATATAACTTCGAACGTATACCCAAAACGATGTATAGGGAGACCATAATCTCTTGACAATAATCACTAAGCACAATAACGTAACTCCTTCAAGTGTTTGTCAATTCGTAGATATAATAAGAACACAAACCCGAAAAATTCCACTTCATCGTTAAAGAAGCAATAAATAATATTCGTCATCAATGAGAATAAATAAGAACGAGCCATGAATCTTTTAAGAACCGAAAACCAAAAATCAAAACTGTGTATGTGTCGTTTGATATCAAAATAAATTCAATTAACTTAACCATGTGCTATCCAATATCAAACAACGCTAAAAACCATCTCGAAGCCCATCCGAGAAAAAAAACAAACTCCTGTGTGTGTATCGAACATCTTCAAAAATCAAAAACCAATCAATGAAACTTGTCTTTTATGTTTCATCCAACAACTCTTAAACAATATCATCCTGTGTGTGTCTAACTCTTCCAAATACATAACCATGTAACAATCGCGGACCCCTGATTGGTTATCAATCGTTATATAAATAACCATACCAACCAATTGATAAAGAATAATGATATGTGCATGCAATAACCACCTTACAAGGCAATAGAATAACTCACCGACCCATGATAGATTTCTTTTAAAGACATAACCGACCCATTATCTTCAAGCATGTACTAAAAGAATATCTTACTGACCTTTATTTAATATCATTATATTAACGATTAGTNTCGGTATGAAGACATAAGAGTCATTAAGTGCCTCTACTAACATGGATAAGACTAACGAATGCGGCATGGTCAGATCTTACACCCCTCTAACTCCGTTAAGTGTAAAGCATTGGTAGGTGGTCCTAGGGTTAATTCGCACATGCATGGTAAGGGAAGACGATTACGGTTGGCACTTAACCCTTACCAAATCACATCCTTAGCGGCTTGCTTCGTAGGGTTAATTCCACAAGCCTCTAAGGAACAACCAACGCTAAACACTACGGGAACTAGAGTGTCCCAAGTCTCGCCATGAAAGTAAACAAACAATAGATAATAGATACGTGGAACACTAAGTCAATAACATAAAAATTTCATAACTAGGCTAACACCAAAAGGTGCTTAGCCACTCATGTTCATAAATGCAGTAAAACAAAGTTCAGTTATTACAAATCTAAGCATGAATCGAATACAAAGTAAAGGAATGAAAACACTTATGATCGGTGTGTGATTCCTCCCTTGGAAATGACTTGGATGTGGCTAGAACTTCGTTCTCCCTCTTTCCTGAGTTATTCCCAAAGTTGATGTGGTGAAAAGATGGGAAGTGATATGAAAAACTCGGAATTAGGGTTGGTATTTATAGGCCCCGACTATGTTATGGCGTAGCGTATTAGGGTTGTTACGCTGTAACCTTTGCAAATATTGTTACGCCGTAACTTGATCAAGTGTTACGGGCGTAAAGTCTTGGTGATAAACATCCTACGGCGTAGCAGATAAGGTGGCTACGCCGTAGCTTCTTCCTTGGCCTAGTTAGTTCTTTACTGCCTCAAATGAGCTCCTACGTCGTAGCTTGGATAGTTGCCTACTCCGTAGTGTTCTTTAGTGGACTTCTACGCCATAGCCATTTGTGGGGTTACGCCGTAGTCTTCATAAATTCTTTATTACGCCGTAGGTAGGAGAGCTTCTATGGCGTAGTCTTTGTGAAGCTTTGCTACGGCGTAGGTAGATGAACCTCTACGCCGTAGTTAGTGCAGAATCCATAATTTCCACGTATTTGCTCCAAAGTCCTTCCATTTCAGCTTAAGTTCGTTCTTTTACTCATCTTTACCCTGAAACCAAAATAGGAAGAAATAAGAGTATATAATCTTCATATAAGTAGAAAAGACGAGCATTTTAAGGGGGGAAATTAACACTTAGATTGGGGGTAAATTTGATGTTATCAATCACCAGTAGAGCGACTTCCATATTAATATTCAACCAAAGATTTCATAACAAATCACAAGCACAATGTATAGCAGCAAGATACAACTAATATCGATCAATAGCAGATAGCAGTGTTCTAAAAGGCGCGCCAAGGCATCGTCAAGGCGTCGCCAAGGCGCGAGGCGTGGCCTCGGCGCCACGAAATGGACCAAGGCGTGAGGTCTAGGCGTCGTGTGAAAAGGCGTGGAATAAGGCGCGAAAAGGCGTGCAAAGGCGCGCCTTTTTGGTAAGGCGTGGCGCCATTTTTAGAAGCATTTAGGGGATTTATGGATTTGTGCTTGAATTTCAAGTATTTGGGTTATTTCTTTCTTGGGCCTCGTAATTTCAAAACTTAATTCCTACTTGGGACTCGTATTTGGGCCTGTCTATTTAGGATTTAGGCTTTAGTATTTGAAATTGCTTTTATAAAATTATATAAAATTATAAATACATAAATTTATAAATATTTTGTTGCCGCCTTAAGCACTCCTTAAGAAACGCCAAGGCTTCGCAAAGGCGCGTAAGGCTTGAGGCGTGGCTGTGCCGCCACGCCACGCCTCACGCCTTTTAGAACATTGGCAGATAGTAACCAATAAATCAATCTTGAAGACCTAGGGTTTCTTTTAAACAATAAAGAACAGGTCTTAAAAAATTCAAGAAACCCTAAACAATCAATTTTACCATTATTCAAAGTTGCTTTGCTAACCTGATTAGGACATGAATTTAATGCTTCCATGATGAATAGAACCGAGAAAGAACAAATGCATGAAATTCTATATCCCAAAAACCCTAAATTCGACTTACTTGAACTTTTTCTGCAGCAGTTTTCGAGACACCATAGTTTTCGATTGAAAGCTCAGATAGACGATCCCTCCAGTGGTATTGTAGCTAGGTATACCAAGAACCTCTAGTGAAAATTTTGTCCAGATCCAACAGTTAACGAAGGAGAAATTGCCTCTTAAAAACTGTCCTGCAGTGACTTACGAAAATTGAAACAAATTCAAATTTTTTCTTGTTTTCTTCAATCTTCGACAAACAAAACCTTGTTTAATCCCACGATCACGAGCCCCTTGGCTCTGATACCACATGTTAAGATCGTTTTTGCTCGAGGTTGTTTAGAACTCATCTAGCGATTACACAATAATAATGATTAATAACACGATACGCAGCGGAATAAAAAAACATCATTATTATTGCTACAAGGTTTCTTTGTCATCATCTCTACACTAACATACAAACACCAACAGCCCCAATGCTACGTGCTCAAGTGTAGGTTACATTCCTAACAGGAATCATAAATATTCTTGGGGCTTAACAAACCAAACTCACGCCCTAGGTTTACACACACACACTTTTCCTGGACTTTACATCTTGTACCTGTATAAAACCTATTCCCTGTATTCTGTTTATATAACTCAGAATTAGGGTTACAAAATACTACAAAGGACTAAATTGTAATAACTTCTTTGTAAAGCAAGTCCCTTGACTTTTGCATTGTCTTCATTCTCCTCTTTGTCACCTTAGGTCCTTCTTGTTTCATCCTTTTTGTCTTACCAACTCAAACGTATATAACCCAACAGGGTTCCTAGGTATACATGGTTCTCTAGAGAGAAAGAAACCATGTGGTTCTAATCTAGAAGTGGGGAATGGTGGGTGCAAAATAGGGTTTATGGGAGTAATAGGTGATGCCTTAGTATAGAAATCTCTTAAGTGTTTTAAGTGTGGGTTATCTATGTAAGGTGTAAAACCAAAGGGTGAAGGTGTATCTAAACTATTCCTAGAGGCTTCTAAGGGATCGGGAAGGTATGGTATAGGGGAATAATCTAGTTCATTCGGAGAGGAAAGAACATTCTCCGGATGAAAACTAGATGGGACGGGGGTAGAGTAGAGGGGAGTATACATAGCTATATAATAGTAAAATACTGTAAATCATTTAGCAGTTAAGCAGGAAATTACTATACTAACCTTAGCACGTATGGTTACGGAGGATGGCAGAGGCACTGAGGACTTTCTTGGACTTATGAAAAGTAGTTGCAGTTTAGGTTTTGACCATGTTCTCTACAACTGAGGCTCTGATACCAATCTGTAACACCCCCATTTTCACGTTTCGCAGCGGATTTAGAGTTGGGGTATTACTTCATGGAATCACAGTTACAGTAATAGAAAACGACTCGAAAAGAGACGTTTTTAGAAAATAGGTTATCATTCATTAAAATATCAGAGTTTTTACAGTAAAAGGTATACTTTTACAAATGTTGAGGTCCCAAAGTCTAGGTAATAGGTTATGTTTGAATGATAACCGGTTTGAAAGTCCTCCGAGTTCAGTGCCTCCTTCTGCCATAACTCCGTAGTAGTGATACCTAGATTACATGCTTAGAAAGTCAACACTAGATGTTGAGTGAGAATCATAGGTTTAAGTGTTAGTGAATACAAGTTCCCAGGGCTCCGTTGTTACGCCGATCTGGGAAAATGTTGTGTGTGTGTGATAATTGTGATGCATGCACAATTATCAAGAGTATGTATGTTGCACTAAGCTCATGAACCACACGTTAACAATCCGGGTCATGGGGGCTACAGACCCAAGCATGAGGGGATGGGAAAGATAACTTGCCAAAGTTAATCCTTCAGTGGGTTCAAATATAGTACTTATTGGTACCATCCAGAAAGATGTTAATACCAACGGGAGTTATCAAACTCCAATAGATCTATCAACTATATTCGCGTTCGCGTGGGTAAAATATCTCAAGTGATTAGATTCATGAATTTTAGTTATGTAGTGGTGGCAGATAGTTTAGTCGTGCAACAACAAAAGAAAAAGACTTGTATTCGGTTTTAAGTAAAGCAAGTAGCATGTAACCCCCTCACAGGGTTTGAAAAGCATTTAGAAAGCGTTTAAAAGGTGTGAGGCTATGAAAACTCAGCTGGGCTTAGGGAATTCTAATCGATGTATAAGTGACTCGGAAACTAGAATGCCTTACTCACGTATCTTGGTGTGTTGTAGGTTTGGTGATATGTCAAGCTCTAGTTGTTTAGTTTAAGTTTCTTAAGTAATTATTCTTAGGGTTTTTAGGGTTTTAGATATAACACAACACCGTTCAGGTCATCACAATTCAGAAGTATAAGACTCCTCATATGAAGCTCCTTACTATTGATTTATGTTGTTATTAGGGTTTAGTTATAATATAACACCGTTCGGGCCATCATAATTCAGAAGTATATGCAATAATCGTTTGAGGAGCCAGGGCACTTTAAATCGTAAACCCAGCAGACTCGCCAGAACGAAATATCCACATAGTACTCCTCATATGAAGTTTCCTAGTATTGTGTTATGCTTCTAACTTTAAAATAGGTTTGCTGTATATATGAAGTTAGTTTATTTTATAACGTTAAAGTTTAATATATTTATTAAATCTACCCTAGACTCTATAATACTTATATTACTTAAGTTTATAACTATTTATACTTGACACAATTAGTCCCTATACTTATATATTTTAGGATAATGACAGAAATCACCCTTGAACTTATAAGTTTCTATATTTACCCTTTATACCCTTAACTTTATAACTTTTGCAAAACTAGTCCTTTTAAGTTTAACTTATTTAACTTTTATCCTAAGGTTTTATAACTTTGCAAAAAGGGTCCTTATACTTATAACTTCTAAGAAATGCAAAAATAGTCCTTAGACTTAATATTTACAGAATGTTACCATATATACCCCTATGCATGGAAAACTTTGCAAAACTAGTCCTAATTCCATGCAAACTATATTTTTATGAAACAAAAAGGTTTCCTAGCTTATATTTAACTAATATTAGCTTATCTAAGTTACCTAAACTAGCTTAGGGCTTATGGAAAGGGCTTAAGGCATGTAAACATGTATTCGACTCTATTTAGGGTTTTAAAAAGAAAACTAACTAGTTCTAGTGTTCAAGGCTTAGGGAAAGGCTCCTATGGGATCTAAGGCATCCTAATACTATCCTAAGACTAAACTAAAGCTAATAGAACAAGAAATGAAGGCTTACTTGACTAGGGAAAGGTTAACGAGGGGTTTCACTAGGGTTTAGGGTTTTCTCGGCCAAAACTCAACTCGACAAAGCACAAGAGCTTCGCTGCTTAACTTCTAAAGGTTCTAAGGGTCTTATACTATAGAAATGTATAGGTAAAGAAGAGAGGGAGGTGTGGAATGAAATGGTTTGGTTTCGTGGGGTATTTATAGTGTCGAGAGGAGTAGCGAGCATGAAAGGGTGTGCTAGGTGTCGAAGAGGGGGTGGCCGAGTAAGCAGGGCTAGGGGTGGTGTGTCAAGTCTATAGGGTGACTAAGGTGGCCTATGTTGTAGCTAGGGGCTGCTAGGCCGGTGGTTATGGCGGTTTAGGGTTTATGTGGTGATGGTGAGACCGACAAGGGAAGGAGGTGATGCACCTCCTTGTGTGGGTGTTTGTGAGGTGCTAGGGTGCTAGGTAGGTTAGGGGGAGGTGCTAGGGTGCTTGGTTGCTAGTTTAGAGGTGCTATAGTAGCTTAGTTCTAAGGTTTAGGTTTAGTTCTAACCTAGTTTTACCTAGAGTAATTTTAGGGTTTAGCTTAATGTTTAGTGCCTAATTTAGTGTTCTATGAGTGTCTAATGACTATTCCTAAGTCCTAAGAGGCTTATACTAAGTGGTGGTAGGTTATGGGAAATATTTGGGAAGGTTTGACCTAGTTTTCAGGAAGTTATAACCTAGTTATGGTTTTTTGCTTAAGGGGCTTGTACCTAAGATCTAATGAGTTGTACTAGTGCCTAAGGGTCCTAAGGTATCCTAATGTTCCTAAGGTAACTCATACTTAAGCCTTGGACACTTTCAAACTAGTTTAGTTAATCATATAGGGTTTAGTAAGCAAATAGACCTAATTAGGGCTTAATTAGGGTTTGTTATGGTTTTGTGATAAGTTTAGTTTTTTAGATTGGTAAATTACTTATTGTGTTGTTGTTGTGATCTTATTCTTGACATATCTGGGGTTTATAGGATGTGAGTGTTGAGTTTTTTGGCTTGTGTGGATACGTGGGCAGGTCTAGAGAGTCATGCAAGTAGTGAATGCACATAAAAATCAAAAATTTACCTGTGAAATACCTACTATAGGTATTTGTAATAGGAATGATAGTAATGAGATTTTTGTGGGTTGTTACATAGGGAGGATGCAGTATCCCTTTGATGTATTATTTTGGATGGTAGGGCAAAAGTATATGAAAAAAATAAAAAAAATAGAAAAAGGAAAAGTTAAAACACATATGAGCTACCATCCGCGTCTTTTTTTTTTAATTTAATATAATGTCTTAAAAAATAAAAAAAGAGTTAGTAGTTAGCAAGTTGAGTCGAGTCATGGCTTAGCAATGTCTCATTGTACATGTAATTAACCAAGATAATTGACTTGCCACCAGTAAAATTCCCTTTATCCAACAAACTGTGTTTTTCATACCCTTACACCTAACATTACAACCCTTTAAAAGACCTCTTTGATAGTTTATCCTAGGTGCTTAAGCCAAAGTGGTGGAGGTTTGATCTTTTCCCAAGCCTACGGTAATCTCTGTGCCATGACAGGTAGAGAGTGTTATATTTTCCCATTTATGTATGTGTCATATAACTTTATACACCCGAGAGATTTGAGAATACAAACACTTATTGTGATGTGCTAGTATATAATTTTAGTGGTTATTTTGACTAACGTGGAACAATTTTGTGTTGTAAGTACTTTTATATAATGTTAAATGACCCATAACTTGTAAATTGATTAAATAAAAGCTCATTTGCTTGAGGACAAGCAAATCCCAAGTGTAGGGATATTTGATAAAGATTTATTTGATACATTTTTAATGGGTCATTTAAGCCAAATATTGTGTTTATATGATCAAATATTGCCCTAAATCGTTTCTTTATACATTTTAGGTACTTGGGACGAGAATTATAAAATTTGGCACTTTTTGGACGTGTTTGGGCGAAAAAGTGAGGAAAACAACAAAGTCGTGAAAAACCGTCAAGATCGAAGCTTCACGGCATCACATTCTACTTGGTGACGCCGTCACTTGTTAATTTAGAGCTGGAAGATTTTATGCACATCGCTTCAGAAAACGTTGAAGAATTACAACCTGATGGCGTCAGGTGCATTTCGAAGTAGGGAGTAACGTTTTAAGTTTACTAGAGATGGCTCAGAGAGGTTAAAAAGGGACGGCGTCAGAGTTCAAAGCATGACGGCGTCAGAGCGGCGATTGCACAAGACGAAACCCTAAACACGACGGACTGACGGCTTCAGAACCCATAACCTGACACCGTCTAACATTGTAAATCTATATATAGTTTTCGTTTTATTTTCATTAGGTGTGACATCTTTTGGTACAAAACCTTAAACGATTTCCAAAGTATTTGTAGGGCTTTTTCGGCCTTTTTCATCTATGTTCTATTGAAGATAAGTTATCCTTTTAATCATTTAACATGTCTATGTGTTGTTTGATTCTTTGTTTATATTTTCTTCACTTTAGCATGCTAGCATAAGTTTATTTGTGTTTGCTTAGATCTAATAAAACCTAGTTGTTGATTATTGATGTGTTGTCTATTGTTTAGTTGATTGCTTCACGTTAGGCTAAGAAAACTAGCTGACCTCTATTACGTAACTAGCTTGAACGTCTTAGAAAACGTAACCGTAGCGTGCACTATCGGTTTTTCTCGTTGTATTATTGCATGAATTGATATTTACGACCCTATAATTCTTAATAGACTTTAAGGTTGTAGGTGAAATTAATATTCATAGAGTTGGGGAATGTAACACACCCTCACGACCAGTATTATGTGTAACACCCCCAAAATCTGGTTTAGCGAAAGCATACATGTTTGGGTGCTACTAAATTGGTATCACAACACAAAGTACAAAGAACGGTTTTTAACTCGACCGTTTAAAAGGAATCTCTATATTCAAAAGTATTTTTGTTTACAGCGTTCCAAAAACAGTGTGGAAGTATAAGCCCATAAAAGAAATAAAGCGGTCCCAAATATATCAGAGTCATCTATGACCATGCCATGCCCTGCCAAAGCCTCCAATAGCAAGCTATCGCTTTAAACCTGAAAATACATGCTAAAGTGTCAACACGAGGTTGGTGAGTTCAT
>LBNU01015113.1:55650-68311 GCA_014162995.1 Artemisia annua | reverse complement strand
CCAATGAGGTACAAACGGTCCAATGTATTTACTTTTCTTGGTTTGTGGTACAAACGGTCCAATGTGTAAACTTCGAATTAAATTTGGATCAAACGTCTCTTTTGCACTCGGTCGAGTATGTGACCGAAATGGCTGAGTTTGTGTTATTATTTGGGTCGCGACCGACATGCTCCAGTAAGGACGACCGAGACGACCTTGGTCGACCGACTCGGTCGATCCTATTACTGCATGCAGCCTAAGGAAAAAGATTAACGAGGAATGATGGAATGTAAAATGTGGAGTTGCAAAGAAGAATATGAGGTTTATGAGTTGCTTTCGTTATACAAGTATGCATCAATATTCGTGGTTGAAGGTTATTGTATGGTTAATATGGTAATATCTCATGTTAGAGAAAATCACGTTTCCAAAAAGCAGGTCTGCACCTGCTTTTCCGAAACTACATTTCAAGGTGGTCAAAACGCAAAAATTTGATTATCAGTTTGTGTTTGCCAAACACTACAAAACATATTATTGTGTTTGTCAAACGCAATAATCAGATAATTTGATCTATATCGCAATCCCAAACACCTCCTAAAAGCTTTATCTATAATGTGATAAGTTTATAATATAAAAGTATTTGTAAATTAATGACATTGTATGATATGATAATTTAATAAACTTTTTAATAACTACACTGTAGGATATCTTGGTTAGTTCTAGCATAAATTTGATAGTCAATTTCGCTCTCTAAATCAAAGAAAAACACGAAAAACTTGGCTTTAAACACTTGAAACAATAAATGGTTATATCGAGTTTGAGACTATTAAAAAAATAAATTGCTGTATTATGTCATTGAAGTACATTAAGTACATATTCTTTAATAAATGTGTACAAAAAAATGAAGTGTTGCAAAGAATGTTTGGTAGTGATCGCTATTGCGACATGTTATTATCTTTTCCCGACAGCCTGGCCACAAAGTAGAGCATTTTCGGGTAGAGGGTACTCGTCTCTTGGTGACATCACCGGCGAATAAACACGAAGATAGAATTGTTCCCCAAGATACCGTCGAGCCCAAAACTCGTTCCTAATGTTCCACATCCCTACATTGTCAAGGGCTACGTATATTGCTGTCCATGATTTCGGATATACCTACATTCAGAAAATTCGACAACTTTAGTCCGGTGTACAAATTGTAAATGAATGTTTTCCTAATGGAACTAATAGTGACACCAAAGAGAGTTTCCGGATAATTTACTAAATGTTGCTAAAGAATCGAACCTGAACAGTAGAACGGAAGACTGCATCAACAAGATTGTAATCATTTCGACTCGTATTGCTCCATCGACCTTGATCCATGCTGTGTATAAGAAAAAAGTTTTTAGCGACAAAATAAGTGGCGTTGCGAAGCCTAAAATCATAAAGCTAAATTTTGTTACAAATTTAAAGCGTGAGAAAAACACTTACCCAACAACAAAGAAATTGTATCCATCAAGATGCCAGCTTTGGATAATATTTTCTTGATTCTCAAACACTATCTCGATAAAATCTCGAAAATCGGCACCCATAACCGAAGTGTCGAGATAGGGGGCATTACCCGAGGGTTGGTCAGGAATGCTCCCTACCTTAAAAACTCCACTAATGTTGAAGTAATCCGCCAGCTTAAGAGGCGTATCAGCAGCGACAAATGACACACCGTTAACATTGTATCGTTGCTTTCGATCTATTATCGATGCAGCACCATTTATTATTATTGTTCGGGTTAGGTTAATCTGTCCATAATGATATGACCCTTGTGGGTTCGGCCTCGGTCCACTAGCAGTCAAGTTAGTCCTGAAAATAATTACAAACAATTAAAACCCGACACGAGAACCTGTCGCGACATGCTATTTGTCATGAAAACTATTATTTTTTTACCTGATGGATCTAGCTTGGTTTAGTGACCAAGTAATGTCATTTTCGGGAGGGGGTGGAGGTGTGCCAGATACCGCTCTTTGGGAGTTGGTATAACGAAGAATTCCGGTGGCGTTAAGCGTTGAATTACCAAAACGAGAGGAAACCGCAATGTAGTAATCTTGAGGTTTTTGATCAGCAGTGATCAAAACCGAGTAAGATTGTCCAACATGAATATCGAGTGATGATAAAGATGTTTGGACCGTGTGAGTCCCCTCGACTTCGACTAGTGTCATCGAGTGACCTTCGATTCTAAAATTTAATGTGTTTTGTAGGCCAACATTTGATATCCTTAGCCTATATGTTTTACCTGAAATAATCAGTCAAGTTTGGTTAAGTATTTTAGTTGTACTTGGTGAAAAGTAAAGGTACACATAAAAGATGTGCGTTACTAAACAATGTACCTTGCTCGACATTATACGACACGCCACCATCACCACGACCATTGATCAAAACTCCGTCGGGAAATGGAAGCCTCCATCCGAGGTCCAAAATATACTCGAGTCTCTAAAACACATATGATTAAAAAAAAGTTGTTAGTGTCGAGATAAGTTGCAAAATTATTTCAATGTGACATGTCTAAAGGTACGTTTAGTTACCGTGTGATTTGTTGTGTACCAGTCGCCAATAAGAATAGAGTAATCATCAGCGGGTTCAGGAAAGGGGACGGGGATACGGGGCCTACTCAAGATTTTGATGGCCCCGAATCCGCCGGCCGCCTTTTGAAACCCGAGTGAGGGGAAATAGTAAAAGCTTCCGATTTGATCTTTAACTTGTAACTTGTACGTAAAGTTTTGTCCAGATGGGATCGGGCAAGTTGTCCCGTAGACTCCGTCTTGATACGAATTCCGTCTTTGTTGTACTCCATTCCTATGTTAAGAAACACAACAAAATCACATTGTTAGGATCAGTATTCTCGGTGTTTTGTGCCGAATAATGTGTGATTCTGTTTCTATGATTTTTTAGTTTAGGAAACAAAAATAAAGAGCGAAAATAACCAAGACCGAAAAATAAGAAATAGTCCAAATGTAACATTTAGAAACTAATTTAAAATATTTGATTGTCATGATCAGTCTTTTTCTTAATAAAAATCATAATCAATTAACGCGGAATAAGGAATATTAATAGAATGTTCACATCATCATTCTTAATGTTCACACTTCATTGAATAAGTAATTGCAATATTTTCGCTAGCGTGTTCATGTATTCTAATCTCATACATTATGCATTAAATCATGCACATCTTAGTGAAAACTTTTGTGTACATTTTCATGAAACCTTGTGGTTCATACTTGAAAAAACTCAGATTATTGAGATCAATTACCATGAAATAAGAAAAGGCTCAGGCAGATTATTGAAGACATTGATAATGAGATTATCGTTCGTTACTGAATATATTTCAGGCCCCGGAAACTGCCCGTTTATCAAAATTCCCTACAAAAAGAGACACGAAAAAAAGTCATCTCCATGAACAAAATTACATAATCCAATACGTTGATCATCCACGATCATTAGATTTTAAGATCTCAATACATACGAATCGAGTCAAAAACTTATAATCATGCATAAAGCATTATAATCAAGATTTATGAGATATTTTTACCTGTTGACGAATACCCATAGGGTATATGTCTCCATATGTAATATTCCACGTAAAATATCGATACGGGTCTTCTGCATTAACGATTGCAACAAGACAAAGAAGAACACACAAATATAATCCGTTTGATTTTTGCATTTTTATGAAAATGATTTGATTAGAAGCTAGAAGAGATAGAGAGTGAGAGGGTTTGATATTTGCATGAAGTTGATGAATTAGTGTTTATATAGGACTCGTATACGTTAACGAGTTTACTTTATTTGCATATGGACCCACTTGTGTAGCTGTGTGTGTGTAAAATGAACCATCATGTACGCTTTCTTATGTTAAATTTTTCGAAAATTCTTAAATATAGTATCAATTCAAATCAATCATAATTAAAAAAAAATAAAATAAAAATAAAAATAAAAAAAATAAAAAATAATAATAAAATAAAAAAAGGTTAGGGTATGCGTTGTATATTGAAAAATCTTCGAAAGATAAAAATAATCGAACTAAAAGAAAATTTGGTTCTGAACTACTCAAGTCAGATTAGTTATTATCGGAGTTATAGTTTTACACATATGCAAATATTCACACAACCTAACCATTCTTGGTCTAATAAACATGTCAACGGAAACTTGAATCCACAACCTATTTGTGAATATAAACCCATAATGATATCGTTTTCTCATATGAAAAAGATGAGAACGGTTTGGATTTTTGCTCACGAACACAAAAATGAAACATAGTTAGTCGATCCCAGTTCAGATTCGGTCAGGTGATACACATTGTAGAAAGAAGAAAAGACATTTTGGTTAGTTTAAACTAGAGAAAACTCGTAATGTCAATTTATCTAATTAATAATGTACTTAGATGAGAAACTAGTTCCAAAAAAGGGAAATAGATAAATTAACTCTTGTGCCTTTTCTAAAAAAATAAAAATAAGTTTCAAGACACTACATTTGGCGTTCGCGTACGCAATGGTAGCAAAAAGGGTTGTGCCTTTTCAATCTAGCAAAAGTTTTCTTCTAAAATTCACATGGACTTGCATATTTCAATAATGACACATTCATACCCAAGTATTCTTTTTTCCTAAAACTGTTCGACATCAGCCAACCTCATTCTTTACTAATACGGCATTACTACATGTACATATATGTGTTCTTTTACATAAAGAAATAGAGTTTTTCTTTATTCGATCACATTGGTTAACTAAATCCGAATGTCATATAAGTTTAATGTACAAAGTATCTAAAACGCAACGACATGTACAAAAAGAGAGATACCATGACTGATCGTGACAATTACACAAAGATATAGATAAAAACCTACGTGATACGATAATCTATATTTGTATTCATAATAATGATTACAATTAGGTCCTTCATCAGAGACACATCTCTAATAATATTCAATGTTTTAAAACTCGATTTGACCCGATGATTGAATCGATAACTGTTGTTAGCAGAGTTGAGTTTTGGGCAAAAACGTTTGTTTTATCAGCAGTCAACCCATGAACTGGAAACTCTTCCAAATTAATCAACAAACCAGATTTTAAAACATTGTTAATATCATTACTTTGGGTATTGATTTGTACGCGGAAGAGTTTTATTAGTACACAGAATTTTAAGTTGAAAAGAGATTGATACCCTCTATGTTTACTTTATCTTTTTGGTATCATTTGCGGCATAATAATGTGCAACAAACTTTAAAGTTGTACTTATATCAAGTTTTAAAACTGACATTTATCTATAATTATCATAAACGTGTTTATATGAACAAACACACATAATTACTATAAATTATAAAAGAGCGTTGTTAAAGGCTTCTATGATATTTTTCTACACACACAATAATATTGTATATTTTTTTCACTCATTCTCTCTTTGCATCCAAGCCGTCAATTTTAACACTTGTCAAAATACTGTGAGTAGAAAGATAAGTATGAACAATTTGTATAAGTAAATAGCCTTTTTCATTATAAAATAATAGCCATACCATACGGTCTATACAAAGTACTACTCCCTCCGTCCCATATTAAATGTCCACTTTGATTTTTCAAAGTCTCTTTTTATAAACTTTGACTTTGAATATTTTTATGTGTGTTATATAATACTTGATGCAAAATATATGAATGAATTGAGTTTTAAATGTATTTTCGTTAGATATAATTTTTATCAAGTATTATATAATACAAACAAACATATTTAAGGTCACAGTTGAAGAAAAAAGACTCCAAAAGTTAAAAGTGGACATTTAATATGAGACGAAGGGAGTATTAAAATGTTAATTGCTTAGCAATTGCCTAGACCATAAATAACAAAAGTATAAGCACATAGAAATTATTTATTAAAATGTTAATTGTCTAGACCATAAATAACAAAACTATAATAAAGCATATACAAATCTATATTCTTTTTATGAAATTTAACGTAACAAGCTGGTATTCATAACCCTAAACTAACGCTAACGCGTACCATCCGTGATTATAGACGACGAGGTACACGGGAAATCCCATGTGTCCATTCTTTATACAGCTCACACAATTAATCCTGACCGTCAAAATTGTCATGCAGCTTCTTTTACGTGTTTCCTTTTTGTGGGACCGGACAGAATCAACGGTGGAGATGATTCTACCAACTTGCTATGATTGTACGCGTTAAACAGCTAATAATTTTGCATGTATTATTTGTTACGAAGTATTCAAGACGGCGTTTGACGGCCGCAAAATATACATGTTCTTAATTTGGGCTTCTAATCATTTTTTTATATCATTACTTTATTGAGTTTGACTTGTGTATTGTTTATAGTTTATAAATTAAAAGTTGAAACGTAAAAATATAAATTTCTCATTGGTATGAAGTGTGAAAAAGAAGACTAACATGTGCATTTGTTTCTTTCTATATATGTAGTATTCATTTTCGACTCGTGTTGCTCCATTGGCCTCACCACCATTCCATGCGGAGATAAATGCATTTACGTAGTTGCTAGAACTAATGATATCCAACTTGAGTTGCTTGTTAAAGTTCTTACATGTTTAAGGTTTAACGTTTTGGGTATTAGATTTGATAAAACTCCATGATCAATAATTTACATTGTCATAATAAATAGAATGTATAGCTTGAAGCATAAGATTACTAAGGTGGGCTAGTTCCACTAGTTAAACATATTGGGCCATGCATAATCTTCGACTAATACTACCCCACAGTTGGAACGGGAGGTCTTCGAACGTTTAAACTGGTACGAAACTCAAGGAATAATGGACTTGGAAGACCTTTGGTGAAGATGTCAGCATATTGAAATCGAGAAGGAACATGCAGCATACGAACTTAACCGGAAGCAACAAAATCACGAACAAAATGTATGTCTATCTCAATGTGTTTTGTGTTGATGTTGAACAGGGTTAGTAGAAAGATAAATAACACTCACATTATCACAGTAAACGAGTGTAGCAGTAAAAAGTGGAGTATGAAGTTCAAGTAAGAGATTTCTTATCCACGCAGTCTCAGCAACAACATTAGCAGACACCCCGATATTCAGCCTCTGCACTAGAACGAGATAAAGTAACCTGTCGTTTAGAATACTATGACAGTAGATTATCCCCAAGAAAAACACAATACCTAGAAGTTGACCGTCGGGTGACTAGGCAACCTGCCTAATCAGCATGAGTATAAGTAGTAAGCTGAGATGTAGATGATACATGAAGCTGAAGGCCATGATCAATAGTATCGCGCACATAGCGTAAATATGCTTTAAAGCGGCCAAATGTGGTTCCCGTGGATCATGCATGTAAAGACAAACCTGCTGAAGTGCGTAAGAAATGTCAAGCCTGGTAAATGTGAGATACTGAAGCGCACCGACTAAGCTACGATATAATGTAGGATCACTGACAGGATCACCATCAGCTCCTAATTTAGATTCAGTATCCACAAGAGTCGTGCATGGAATACGCTTTTGCATATGTGCACGCTCAAGAATTTCCTTAGCATATGTAGTCTGGGATAAAAATAAACTTGTTGATGACGCTGAGCAGAAATGCCAAGAAAATAATTCAATGAACCAAGGTCCGTCATAGCAAATTCACTATGTAACAAATCAATAACCTATTGTAAGAAAGCTGGAGACGAAGTTGTAAGTATGATATCATCTACGTAAAGCAGCAAGTAAGCAATGTTAGAACCAAGAAGAAATATAAATAAAGAAGAGTTAGTTTTACTGTGCTGAAACCAACTCGAGTAGCATAACCAGTAAAGTGCTGAAACCAAGCACACGGGCCTTGCTTAAGCCAATATAAAGAACATTGTAGCTGACACACATAATCAGGTCTCTGAGGATCCACAAACCCAGGAGGCTGATGCATATAAACCATCTCAGTTAATGACCATGAAGAAAAGCGTTCTTCACGTCCAACTGATGAATAGGTCAGTCACGAGAAACCGCGAGACTCAAAACAATACGAATCGTAGCCTGTTTAACCACCAGACTAAATGTCTCATCACAATCAATACCCTGTTGTTGACTGGGTCCGTTGGCAATAAGACGAGCCTTATACTTGCTTAACGAGCCATCTGCATGAAACTTATATCTGAAAAGCCACATAGAATGAACAACATTAACGTTAGCTAGACAAGGCATAAGAACCCACGTTTCGTTAGTAATTAAAGCATTACATTCATCTAAAATAGCTTGTTTCCAGTTAGGGTCATGAAGAGCAAGAACATGAGAGCGTGTAAGCGGCAAAGTAGTGGTAATGTGACAGTTCATACGTTCAAGTGGTTTAAAAATGACAGCTTTAGCGCGAGTGACCATGAGATGCGTAGACACGGTTTGAGATTGATTATCTGTGGGAAATGGAGTATGGTTGGCGACCGGTTGGGCCTGTGAAGGCGTTTAGGCCGAAGTTGTGACATATGGTGAGCTAGGAGATGGAGGGGTATTGGGTTGTGGTGGTGGAGTTGGAGAACGGGCCGAAAGTAGGCCGCAAAATAAATTGTATACCCTAATTTTGTTATTCACAAATCTGTTCGCTTAAAGCCTAATTTTTATTTGCTTAATGGGCCATTGTAAAAAAGAGAGAAGTATACTCAATTTTTATTATATGTATTACGTTAATAAGTTGTTAACAATTTGTTATAATAAACATATTAAATTTGATCACATATAAATGTGTTTATTTTGCACATTAACTCAAGAAATAATGTGATTTGCAAAACACTAAAAAAAATTGATTTATTTTATTGTGATATATCAAATAACATAATCAAATCAAAACACATTATTTCAAAATCACATTTTATAGCAGCTGATTATTTGATTATCCGTTTTTAAAACGCATAATTTATTTTCAATCCCAAACACCCCTAAATATTGTTAGAGAATATTGTTAAAACAAAATTGATAAAAGAAATGTATCATTGTGATAGAAGACCTATAAACGGATTCTAACTTAAGGCTTCCTTATATATCTAATGATAGATATTTTAAAGCTACAGGTTTTTTATTTTATTTGTGTTCATTAAATAGTACCAGTAGCAAATTTTGTGATTTACTAATATTTATATGTATAATTTGGGAGATAAATTGGTGATGAGTAGTTCTGCGCTATGGGCTAAAACTAAACAAAGTTAACAAACTATAAAATGTTGTTGGGCTATATGGACTGAGAGACTGTGACTTGGTCTAGTTTGCCAGTTTGGGCTGACATCAAGACTGGGATTGAATTTGCAGCTCATTTTTCGCTCACCTCAATTCATTTGGACGTTGGAAGAATGTATGGATACTCGCAATGTCTTGAAAACTTATATTCATAAAATCTTTACTTTTATATACTAAACTGGTTTAAAACTATGCACAACACGAATTTTGATATTAAAATCAGGTTAACTAGTAGCTCGTTTGTTCATTTTGAAAGTTATAACTCCCTGCGTACACATGGGTTTTTGTATTACGATAATTTAATTTAACAATACGGAGTAATAGTAAAGACCAAAGACCGTTCTTTTTTAATTTATAGTTTAAAGTAATCTATCACTTTTGAAATATTATAAATACTATATATATCAGGAAATATTGTTATTTTGCATGTAAGTCTAAGAGAAGAAAAAAAGAAGCCCCGAGTACATGCGTTTATTTTCATGTTTTGTAACTTATCAAATTTAAAACTAGTAGGTCTTTTAGTTCCTAGTTTCATCACTTTACAAATGCATCTCATTTAGAGTCGGAGGCAAGTTGAGGTAGAAGTCCCAGTTTGTTACTCTAAGTTCAACAAGCAAGACTTACCAAATTAGAGTTACAATCAATTGAGGAGCAGAAATGTTTACACTTTGGATTTCAAGCTTATTTTAAGAGAGAAATTTGGTAAAGAGAAGAAAACGATAATAAATGTAGTTGTATTGAAGAAAATGCTTTCGTTTGTTTTTGATGTGTAACTCGTTTCTTTCGTTTTTTGGAGAAAAAGTGTAGAGATAATGAATTAGAAAACAGTCCTAGTAACAAAATGTCCCATCTCAAGATCTGCCAAATCTCATTACGACATACTTTATTTATCAACAACCTAAATTCTGAAAACGTTACTACCATGCAAAAAGTTTCCTAATTAATTATGTCCACATTCTCTAATTATTTATTTATTTTTTCTATATTTCCAGGAGACTAAGTTATACGTACCTTTCTAAAATGATTATCATACCTTTATTTGCATTTTTCATTTTTTTTATCCGATCTTTTCTATTTTTCTAACTTTTTTTTAACCTTTTTAGTTTTGTTTTTATTATAAACTAAAGAACTAAAAGTGGAAAGAAAATAAAAAGTTTGACAAGACAAAAAGTATTAAAAATAATATATGAACAAAAAAAAAAGAGAAAAAAAATGATAAAAAACAGTCTTGTCAAGTTAATAAAGAGGATAAAAGTGGACAAGAAGGGTACTCATAATATAACCTTATTTTCAAAAGCAACATAGCTTTTCACAATAATAATAATAATAATAATAATAATAATAATAAAATCCCTAATTGACCCAATTTTGAAACCATAATTCATTTTCTAACAGAAAGAAGTCATTTCTCAAAGTAAACATGTGCAAATAACCGACTGTGCGATTTCATTGATATTTTGACATGTGTCCCCTTTTTAATTTGAAAAGTACTAGTGGTTTGCATGATGTTTTTTTTTGACTGACGGCTATTATACTTTCGTGTGATCAAATTTATCTTTTATTTCAAAGAAAACAAAAAGAAAATCAATTTTCCTTTTTGTTTCTGTTTTTTAGAAAAAATATAAATTTGATCGTACAAAAGGACAATAGCTATAATGTAAAGTCAAATTAATTTAGGGCAAATGACAAAAGAATGCATCAAACATGACCACTTTTGTGATTGTGTGTAGCAAACTATTTTTTCTTCTTCTTATTGTGTGTACTGAACTTTCAAATTTCGATCATTGTGTATATCTTGTGACCATTTTACCCTTACATTTTTCAAATTTCAAAGGATAAAATGGCCATTTTAAATGGCAGAATAGTCATAAAATACGCACAATGATCGAAACTTAAAAGTTTAGTACATACAATAATAAAAAAAAATAGTTGGCTACACATAATCACAATAAGTGTCAAGTTCAATGCATTTTTTTTTGTCATTTGCCCATTAATTTAAGAGTAGCTTACACAACTCACCAACAACTTTTATTTTATTAAAAATATATTAGTCACTTTTTAAAATATTAGTGGAGTCGCACGATCGGTTAGTCAGACTGTTAAATTTTAAGAAATGACATTTTAAAGCTAAAAAATGGACCATGCTTTCAAAATGGGCAAAATACCTATTAATGTAATATACTTGTCACCAATGTTACTTTCGTGTACTGAACAAATTTTTTCCTTATATGAGTACTGAACTTTCATTTTTTGGTCTTTTTGATGTACTTTGAAACATTTTTGCCCTTGAATTTTTAAAAATTTGAGGGGCAAAAACATCACAAAGTACATTAAAAAGACCAAAAAATGAAAGTTTAGTACCCATATAAGGAAAAAATTTGTTCAGTATACGGAAGTAACATTTGTGGCAAGTATGATGCATTTTGAAGGAATTTGCCTTTTCAAAATTGAGCCATTATGAGAATTATCAAAACTATTGCTTTTGCATTATATGAACTTTTAGTATTTAAAAATCTAACATTACAGCTATGTTTGGCGCGGAGCTTTTTGGAGCTTTTTAGGATAATGAGCGGTGAGCGATGAGCTTTTTATTTTTATTGTTCGTTTGGTAAAGGAGTGGTGAGCTTTGCTATTTTTAAGTAATGCTCATTTTTTCATTGCTTCTTTAAAAAGCGGTGAGCTGCTGCTCATATAACTCACTGCTCACAGCTCACTGCTACTTTTACCAAAAACACCCTAACTACGCCAGATACACATATGAAGATAGTTATTTCTCCGACTAGAAGACAAATAACACAAACAATAATTCTTACTCTTTATAATTTGAGTGATCAATAAAGCAAATTTCAAATGATAAAATTCCATGCATCATGAGATTATCTCAAAGCTAATTAATATAAGGGTTTTTCTAACTTGTGCCAGCATACAAAAAGTAATGAAAAAGTATAATAAAAAATACTCCCTCCGTCCCAAATTATAAGTCCATTTTCAATTTGCACAAAGTTTAATAAAATCCCACTAACTATTCTATTCACCAATTAGATATCTTCTCTTTCAACTAAAATGTTTTTTGATTGGTTGAATAAGAAAATGGACTACCATTTTGAGACAACCAAAAATATGAAAATGGACTTATAAATTGAGACGGAGAGAGTAGTTTTTTATTTAGAAAGTGACATGGACTCACAGAAAAGGACACAGAGGCCCACAAAATGTGTGCTTAACTTGTGTCCTAGGGCACAAGTTAGAAAAACCCTCAATATAATTACTCAACATGTGTTAGAAAGTTAAATAAAACAAATTACACAATCTTCTACTTTAAGTAACACATGTATTCACAACATGATTAGTAATATTGAATTCAACATGAGTGGATATCAATCCGAAAACATCATCGGTATGAATATTCGGCGGTTACAAAGGTTTTTTTCTAGCTTAAACCATGATTAAAAGTCTAAAACATACATAATCTTCACAAACTCATGCTAAAAGAAA
>LBNU01015113.1:16941-38111 GCA_014162995.1 Artemisia annua | reverse complement strand
AAAAAAAAAAAAAAAAAAAAAAAAAAAAAAAAAAAAAAAAAAAAAAAAAAAAAAAAAAAAAAAAAAAAAAAAAAAAAAAAAAAGAAAAAGGAAAAAGAAAAAAGCATGATAAGTTAAAGAAACCCTAGAAATCAAACATGAACCCTATCAATTCTCCTTCTTCTCCACAAGTTTCTCCTCATCATTTTTGTGAAGCTTCTCTTTGATCTTCTCTAAAATCCCCTTCTTCTCTTTCGTCTCGTTTTCTTGAAAATGTTCATTGTTTGTTTCATGTGTAGCTTCAGGAGCCAAAACGCCTTCTTCGGTCTTCTTGTGATGTCCAGGAAGGTGTGCTTTTATGTTCTCCAAAAACCCTTTCTTCTCATCTACATCCACCACTTCGATGTCTTTTCCATCATCTCCGTTCTTGCTATCCTCTAATGTTGTCTTGTTCTTCTTTCGTTCGCCTTCAAACTCATCATCGCTGGACTAGAGAATTACATGATTTAACAAATTATATAATTTGACAAAGTAACAAAGCTGTTATCTTAATATTAGAAATAACAAGAAGTTTATAGTCTTACTGAGCTTGTTTGGCTATGTAAGCGTGTGAGGTCTTCTTTGTTCTCCTTTCGTGTCTCGTCCATGACCACATCGTGCTCGGTTTTTCCATCATTCTTACCAAGGAAGTCAAAGCAACCGTGTTCCTTGGTTTCAACCGAATGTTCCAAGCCATTGATCCCATTGTCTTTACCGTTTGATTCAGCCATTGTATAAAGTTATCAACTAGCAAAATATAATAACAAAAAGAAGCTAAACAAGTGTACTACTCCAGTCTCGGGTTGTAACATGGTCTATTAATACGTGAAAAACTATCGAACCGAGTGCAAAAAGCTAGAGCTTATCTAATAAAAATAAGGTCATCCACGTGAACTTGGATTATTAACGAGGTTAAGGCTGTACGAGACAAATAGAAAGGGCTGGCCGGCTACATGTCACGAGGGAAAGAACATAGTTGGTTGATGTTTTTGGACCAGTAGCATTGGTTCTTGTAGCCAACCAACTTGGTTTCAAGTGTTTTCTTAAAGCAAAATTATAGTATTTAGTTTCTCGAAACATCATGTTTTGTTTTTATACAACTAATCCGTGACAATTCAAACGTGAATAGAGGAAAACGGTAAAGAACGAAAGATTGTAAAGGTAGATGGTATTGGATGAAATAGTACGTTATAGATATATAACCCGAAATATAACAAAGTACTCGGTGAAAGATGGACGGTAGAGTGCTCATATCTATTCCGAAAGATGGATGGTAAAAGAAGAGTTATAACTCATATTTAATGAGTTATTATATTAAATTATTTCTAAGTGTTATTTTTTGTTTTATTTTATTTTTGAAAGGCAAATGTTATTCCTTACTATGTGATGCTAACAAAAGTAATGCTCGAGCTAGAATTCACTAGCCGACGGGTCGTCGTCTAAAAATCAGAGAGAAAATAAACAATTATACTAAAAGGATTTATCAAACAAGTTAAATCACAATGACAATAAATAAGAAACCAACAAACCTAACCTTAAGTGCTAGATGGACCTAAAAACGGGTAGGGCGTATTGGCTTTATTAGCTAACACCCCCGCCCCCTCCCTCAAACTTAAAATATTGCGGCGATAAGCATTGACTTTTAATAACGAAAGGAAAAAAATGTAAAACAATGGTCCCAGAGCGTGAAATCGATGCAGATGGAATCTCGTTCCGCTGCAGTTCAAACTACATACCATGAATATTGCGAAATCAGACAAGTCTAAACAGATGAAGCAAAGTCGATGCAAAACTAAAAACAAATGTAGAAGCTAAGCAGAGCCAAAATAATGCAGAGAAGAACGAGAGCAGAACAGACAAAATCAGGTGCATAGCACATTCAGGCGGGGGCAGATGAAATTAGAAAGATGTCGGAATCAGGCGAATGCAAAACCAAACATAGTGGAATCAAACAGAACCAGATGCATGGTGGAATTTGAAAGAGAACCAAACAATATCAAAGCAGAACCAAACAGATGCATAACCATGCAATATTAGATGCAGATTCAGAAAAGACCGTATTGAATCAGACATATGCATAACTGAATCAAAAAGCAGCAGAGTGGAATTAGACACTGGCATAGCGGAATCAGTCATCGAGAGATTGGAACTAGACTGATAAATGCAGAATTAGACAAAACCATGTGGAACCAAAGCAAGTATTTGATTTCGAGATGTTAAACATAACTACTCAATACATAGTTGAAATAGTTAAGGTTGTTGCATCACAATCACCGATAACAAACCAATCCGCTAACAATACCCCATGCAAATACCAATAGCAAAAAGAAAAACGCAACCATTAACCATCAAAACTCAAACAAATTCAAACCTCTTTATCAATCTCAAAATTAACTCCAATAAAACTAACTACCAATAAGTAATTCGAATCAATCAACGAATGCGAAACTGTAATAGCGAAACCAAATTATACTAAATAAAAAAACTAAACCCAACCAAATGCCTCTAGTAAAAAATCTTCATAAATTCTCATAACCATATGTACTAATTATAAATCATCATTACATGTAGCCATAATAATTAACCAAAGCGCCTCTAAATCACGAAACTATCCATCTGCAAATCAACCAAACATAATCAACAAACAACAATAAACCTGCCGAACCAAAATCAAACCTAATTTATCAATCTGTAAACCAAATCGATCAGAAGATCTGTAAAGTGAACCAAATATTAAGTAATACCAAATTGCCAAAAAGAAGGCAAAACCAGTTATGAAAACCAACCAAAAATCAATCATCGTACTAATTAATCAGATATATACTTGTGTATAACCCATTTATGATTCCATTTTTTCTTCTTAAGCAGATAGTAAAATAAGCAACTAAAAGACGACCTAATGGCAAAAGGATTTATGATTATCACTCTAAGATGTGTGAGGTCACAAGTTCAATTCCTGCTAGGTGTAAATAACCCGGAAGTGGTCATGCTAACCTTCCAAAAGGATAACTTTACCTGGTTTGAGATTGTGTTGCAGTGGGTTCAAACCTCGTAGATTATTTAGCCAAAAGGTCGGAAACCATGGTTACCAAAAAAAAAAAAACAAATTGTAAAATAATCTATCAAACTTTTAGTTAGATTTATAATATCAAAAGTAAAATACTAGAAGGAAAACTCGTGTTACTGGGAGCCGATGGAAAACCATTAAAACATAGAAGGAAAACTCATGCAGATGCTCAGACAAGGGACATGGGCAATGCTCCTCAATTTTCTGAAGTTGATAGTAATATGCATGTAGGTCAAAAATATGCAATGAATCATGTGTTAGGAGAGGAACTGTTCAAAGAGGATAATGTGGTATGTACTGGCGCAACACCCATGCATCGAAAAGAACATGATGATGTAAACCTTGTTGAACCACTTAGGGTTAATGCTAGTAAAAATGCTTCTATCCCTGTGCAACCTGTTGGTGACTTTTAAGTGCATACTGTTGATCATAATACACGAACAGGTCGTGAGAAAACTGGTATTGAATTTTCTACGCAACAAAAGGAACAGGAGAAAATGGCTAGTGCTTCTGAAAATGTCGAAGTCCATAATACTTAGGTGAATGGAAAGACGCAACCTATAGGTAGTACACCTCCTAGTCAACATACGAAGCGGGGTTCGTATGCAAATATATTTAAGCCTACCTTGCCTAATGTTAATTTTCATGTACTTGAATCAACTGTGCATGCTAATTCTGATTTTGACATAGGAATTCCTATTTCTTCGATTCAAGAGGTTAATAATAGATTGAAAAACTCGATCTATGGTATTTCATTAGCAAAAGGTTAGCTTTTCCTGTCGTTAAATTGTTTGGTCGAAATACCTGGGGCAAGTATGGGATTTAAAAAGTGACTATGAATGCAAAGGGATTTTTCTTTGTACCCAAACAGTTGGTTCTATACATAATTTTGGATTTTTTTATCATTTGAAATCTGACATACAAATCTGAGACACTTTTACTAAATATTTTCTAATTAAATCATCATGCATCGTTACGGGGACGAGCCACACGGCTAATCGAAGCTAATACATAGACCTATATCCACATATTTTCCTCTAAGTCTAGAAACCTACTGTTTAGGGTAGAAAATTACGTTTATACCCTTGGTTAAATCTGTCACAGAAACTTATGAACAAAAACATGTTTTTCTAAAGTTTTTCCTTAGGTACAAGGTATAATCAATAAGTATAAATGCATGAACATATAAATAAAAATACAAAGATAGACTTGAAAATAATTTTTCTTACAAGGTTTTGGTGGTGGAAAATGAGATAAAGATCAAGAACACCTAACTAGTCTTTAAAATCACCAAACAACTTTTACCCAAGTCTTCCAAATAAAATCAAACCCTTGCAAAAACCCTTGCAATATTTACCAAAAATCTCTTGCAACCCCTTATAAATCTTCCAAATAAACCTTAGAAAAAAGATGAATTTGGTGAAGCTTTTTGGTGATGTAACTCAAGAACATCATCTAGGAAATTATAATCTTCAACTATAGCACAAGAACTAAACTATAACTCAAAAGGATGGTGGTGTTTTTGGTGTTATATGGTACGGCAAAACTACAAGGATGGAAGAAGTAGAGAGATTTTTTTTAAGTGAATAAAGAATGAGATAAGATAGTTTTATTTAGTACATGCAATGTGAAGTTAACATGTGTCCTATGTTGTGATTAGATAAGCTAACAATGGGACAAGTGTCCTTAAGTGGTGATTAAGTGTAGAGATTTGGATAATTATAGTATAAGTTGGGTATAATTTTAAGTGTAAGAGTATTAAAGCTAAGGTGCAAAGGTGTTGCGGGTAAAAACTAAAAACTCAAAACGTGCAAAGGTTACTGTAAAAATGGAAAAGTAAAAGTATGGCATATATAATAAATATATATGTAAGATAATACATGTATAAAACATGTAGACTAAGCATAGTCTAGAGTTGGTTCAAGTAAATGTACGTGTAACGACGTACTCGGGTTACCTATCCAGTTACCCATAAAAGTTAATTTAATTTTTGTTTTATGAAATTAAAATAAATAGTAAAAGTAAGTGGTTAAATAATGACTTGGAAAATACGAATTGTTATAGTAGATGATTCGGGGTACTCCTATACTTCCGAATAAGTGTACAACTCCAGTGAGCCTTACAAAAGAAGATATGTCAAAGGTTCCAATTTGATGAAAGTGCATGACGTTCCTGGCTGCTTACACGTCGGATGGCCTAAGCATGATTGCTACTAATATTGGTAAATCCATGATGTTGGACTCGTATACTAGTACCATGTGCTTGGACTTGCAGGGTTTTTGTGGTCACCTGCATGGCGTATAAAACATGCACAACAAAAAATAAATACATAAATGCCATGAAGACCAAACCATAACATCAAGATCTCCTAACTAGGTATACAACTTAAACCTAACATGTATTAAGGTTGTTTCCAGAATTACTTGTTCCTTCAAGACGTAAGCTTCTAATCTGAACTGCAGTATGCTGCATGGACGAAATCGCTTTCTTCATCATTCTTGATGCTTCAGTCGACCGACCCTTAGGGTTTGAAGGCTGATCACCATTTGGATGGCGTCATGTATCCACCAGTATTACTGATGCAAAATTTGCAAGACTTAGCAAAAGGTTTTACAATTCTCCAGACAGTGTACCTGATCGTTGTAGTGTAGTATAGGTAAGTCCGGGGGATTGATCATTCTCTAGGGGAATAGTATCGTTAGGATTAAGTGTATGTCGGATTAAGTTTAAAGGTGAGGGATGATTATTTTGTATTTTTATATTTTTATGAAAGTAAATTAAAATCTTGGATTTTAGAAGAGTGGGCGGAATTAGTTGCTAGTCAACTAACCCAAAAAGTTACTTTTATAAAACAAAAATTAAAATAACAAGAAAAGTAAATGTGGTGAACTACTTATAGTGAGACAAACGTGTTTACTTAGATTCAATTACTCCATAGTTATCTTTTATTGACTTGTTGGATTTTAGTTGAAGCGTTGTATTCCTTAATATCAGTAGTGAGGCTGTGCTAAATTCCCCAACTCTACGAATATCAATTTCTCCTACAACCTTAAGATAAATAAGCCATCATAGGATCATCAAAATCAACTCATGCATTAAATACAACGAGAAAAACCTATATTGTACATATGGTTACGTTTTCTAAGACGCTCAAGCTAGTTACACAAAGGAAGTCAGCCAGTTATCTTAGCCTAACGTGAATCAATCAACTAAACAAGACAACACATCAATAATCAATAACTAGGTTTCATTAGATCTAAGCAAACACTAAGAAATTAAGCTAGCATGTAAAAGGGAAGAAAAGATAAACACATAATCAAACAACACAGAGACATATTGAATGATTAAAGGAATACTTAACTTCAATTAAACATTGATGAAAAGAGGCTGTAAAAGCCTTACAAGAATTGCAAAATTCTTCTACGGTTTTAGTCTCCAAAGTGTCACACTAATGATGAAAAATCGAAAACTATATATAGATTTACAAAGATGACGGCGTCAGGTTATGGATCCTGATGCCGTCAGACCGCCGTGATTAGGGTTTCGTCTTGTGCAAGTAGCCGCTCTGACGCCGTCGCTCTTTAGCTTATTCCTCCAGACAGTGTACCTGATCGTTGTAGTGTAGTATAGGTAAGTCCGGGGGATTGATCGTTCTCTAGGGGAATAGTATCGTTAGGATTAAGTGTATGTCGGATTAAGTTTAAAGGTGAGGGATGATTATTTTGTATTTTTATATTTTTATGAAAGTAAATTAAAATCTCGGATTTTAGAAGAGTGGGCGGAATTAGTTGCTAGTCAACTAACCCAAAAAGCTACTTTTATAAAACAAAAATTAAAATAACAAGAAAAGTAAATGTGGTGAACTACTTATAGTGAGACAAACGTGTTTACTTAGATTCAATTACTCCCTAGTTATCTTTTATTGACTTGTTGGATTTTAGTTGAAGCGTTGTATTCCTTAATATCAGTAGTGAGGCTGTGCTAAATTCCCCAACTCTACGAATATCAATTTCTCCTACAACCTTAAGATAAATAAGCCATCATAGGATCATCAAAATCAACTCATGCATTAAATACAACGAGAAAAACCTATATTGTACATATGATTACGTTTTCTATGACGCTCAAGCTAGTTACACAAAGGAAGTCAGCCAGTTATCTTAGCCTAACGTGAATCAATCAACTAAACAAGACAACCTTAAGATAAATAAGCCATCATAGGATCATCAAAATCAACTCATGCATTAAATACAACGAGAAAAACCTATATTGTACATATGATTACGTTTTCTAAGACGCTCAAGCTAGTTACACAAAGGAAGTCAGCCAGTTATCTTAGCCTAACGTGAATCAATCAACTAAACAAGACAACACATCAATAATCAATAACTAGGTTTCATTAGATCTAAGCAAACACTAAGAAATTAAGCTAGCATGTAAAAGGGAAGAAAAGATAAACACATAATCAAACAATACATAGACATATTGAATGATTAAAGGAATACTTAACTTCAATTAAACATTGATGAAAAGAGGCTGTAAAAGCCTTACAAGAATTGCAAAATTCATCTAGGGTTTTAGTCTCCAAAGTGTCACACTAATGATGAAAAATCGAAAACTATATATAGATTTACAAAGATGACGGCGTCAGGTTATGGATCCTGATACCGTTAGACCGCCGTGATTAGGGTTTCGTCTTGTGCAAGTAGCTGCTCTGACGCCGTCGCTCTTTAGCTTATGACGCCGTCCTTCTTTAACCTTTCTGAGTCGTCTCTCACAAACTTAAAACGTGACGCCCTTCTTCAAATTGCACCTGACGCCGTCAGGTGTAAAATCTCCAAAGTTCTCTGAAGCGACGTGTGTTAATTTTCCAGCTCCAAGCTACCAAGTGACGGCGTCACAAATTATAACGTGACGCCGTCAGGTGTATTTTCCTGACAGGTTTTCTGCGACTTTGTTGTTTTCTTCTCTTTTTTGTCCAAAATCGTCCAAAAAGCTTCATATTCCAGAATTCTCGTCCCAAGTACCTAAAATACAAAAGAAAAAAAACGATTTGAGGCAATATTTGATCATATAATCACGATTTTGGGCTTAAATGGCCCCTTAAAAAGGTACCAAATAAATCCTTATCAACTACACAGGTAGGACTAGGGTCCCGAACCTACGCAAGTTAGGCGATCACGAAACGCGGGTAAGGCGACGAAAGTCGACTAGTTGACTTTAGGGTTTATAGAAACCCTAAAAACGACTAAGAATGGAGAGAGGGAGATGGTTTCGGTTTTAAGGATAATAAAAGAGTGTATGAATTATTTCTAAGATGCCTTGGTATATATAAGGCACCACAGAAAGTCCTAAAACAATTAGGAACCCCTTTTAACTTGTAAAACAAGTTTACAAGTTTGACAAGGACACAAAAAACCCCCTAAAGGGTGTTCGGCCGATTATCACTAAGGGATTAAGGATATCTTTTGTCTTCTGTCTTTAATTACCCTCTAATATTCATCCTGGATGAATATTAGACTTTGGTTAATTACCGTTTAACCCTTTAACAAAAATATTGCAATACTTTCATTTCCAATTAAAATATTGCTGGATTTTCATTTCCAATGAAAATATTGATGAATTTTCACTTCCTCTTCATTTCCATTTCATTTCGTGAACTCGTTTCTTATTCCGCTTGCATGTTCTGTTTAGTGTGTACCGGTGTGACCCTTCGGCATTTTCATGAAGGAAAGTATGAAAGCCATTGTGTTGTTTGCACACAAATCCTTTCAGACTCCCACTTATGCAAACACAATAACTTTGGATTATCTTTCACTGTACCAAGAGGTCCCGAGTAAGACATTGAAGTACCTCACTCATAGAAATTGATTCAATACCAAGTAGTGATTTTCCTAACCTTAGCTATGCCCAGATAAGTCCAACTCAAAGTCCTGGTTAAGTACAGGGTATATGATTGTATCCCTTTGTACTTTACCATTATTTTGGAAAGTACCGGGCATAGACGTATTAACCTCGTAATAATTTCATCCTTTCCTGTTCTCGTGAATGATTTGCCTCCCATAGTGTCATAGACACATTGTCACTTGGCCAAGCTTTCCACAAATCATTTCACACAAGGGTCCCAGGAAAAAAAATCCTTCTCTCCAGTCTATTTCAACTTAGATTTGTAAATTTCCATATTGGCCAATAAGCCATCTTTCTTTATCTCCCACTGAACTTGATGCTAGCACACTGCGTTACGCTTTTACACTGTAACTGGAAACTAGTTCTAAACCCACTGACAAACAAAGTCAAACGACCTAACTCCTCAGGTCATTGGGATAGTCCGTCACGATTATAGAACACCATTAACTTGTCCATGAGGTCGCTTCTCGATCACAGTTATATCTAACATTTTCCTCGCAACTGCATGTGAAATTCAACAGTCCACCGAATTTCTTATTTCCCAATAGTTGTCAACATTATCTTGGTTTCCCTCCATGAAATTCAGCTAAGGACACCTTTAGAATGAAATGTCTTCCATTCACGAATTCAAAATATGCTAAGTAGAATCTACTCGTAATATCTCGTCGATTTGCACGAGTCTACGACATTACTATGATTCATGGGTGAATGATTTAGCTCGTACCAGAAAGTGTTTGGGAGTTATTAATCACTAATTTTAAACTTTATGAGGATCCTTCCCTAAAGGAATCCTGAGCCTAACTTCCAATATCCTTGATTGCCATTGACTTACTGTTCATGAACCTAAGAGAGTTTTGTTACTAGTGATTTAGTCTTATTGGATGATAGACTTATCTAAAAATCACTTCAAACTCAGCTTAGCGTTCAACGATGCACTTCATTCTACTGGATTAAGGTAGAATGGAATTATACAACAAATAAGAACCGTGAATCCTTGTTACTGATTCTCCTAAGTCTCTGAGAACTTCAGTACAAGCCCTTTGAAACCGCGATGTACACAAATCTAGTCTATTATTAATTAGGGGGAGTTTGTTACCCTCAAAAGTATTAATCGTATACTACATTTGAATTAGTTTAATAAGTGGTCCTTGTATATGGACTAGTATTGTATTTACTTGTTTCTTATGTACTCGTATGGCTATATATACCACCTCAAGTCTTCACTTGAGGGGTGTGTCTTCCAATAACAAAGTGTATCTTAAGTAAACACCACTCTCTCTTTACCCTATCTCTATCTCGTATATACTTGTATATATTATATATAATGTATATTGATTGATTCGATCTCTAACCACATAAACATCAGTCAATACATAAGTGAACGATCTTAACATAGTGCAGTAAAAACAGTACCCTAAGAAAAATTATCAACCAAAGGAAAATAGAAGATAATATAAGAAGCCAGATAATCAAATTCCAACATGCAATATATAAGATTATATAATAATATCCAACATGCACTCGACGCCTTATGCTCCGTTTGGTTCGTTGTAATCTGGTGTAATTAGATGTAATTGTAATCTGATTACATTATGTAAGTTGTTTGGTTTGCAAAATCTAGATATTGTAATCCTACCAAAGGGCTTGTGTCCCAATGGTACCCCATGTAGGGGTGAGCAAGCGGATCGGATGGACCGGACCGACCGACAAAACCGACTGGACCGGACTGACCACATTCGGTTCGGTCTCGGTCTAGGGTTTTTCATGATTTCGGTCTCGGTCCGGTCTGGCTTGGCTTAAAAACCGGACATTTAGCCTATTTGGACCGAGACCGGACCGGACCGACCACATTCGGTCCGGTCTCGGTTTTTTTTGCCGGATTCGGTCTCGGTCCGTCCGGTTTTTCTTGGTCTTGTCCTGTTTTCACCCGATGAGCAGCCTTAACCCCATGTGTGAGAATGCTCCTCAACCAAATGGTTGTGGGTTCAAGTCCTGCTTAGTACATGTGAGATTGATTTATTGTGAGATAGTAGTTGCATTTCTTAAAAAATAGAGAATTGTAATTCTAATTATATTACGTAGGTTATTTGATTTCCTATGTAATTGTAATTTAGTCACTCTAATTACATCAAGTAAGGGAATTCAAATTAAATATGAAGTTAGATAGAAAGTTTTGAATAAAATTGTAATTTGAAATTCTGAATTTCTAAAACTTTAGTCTTAGTCTTGTTATTGTTATTGTTATTGTTGTTGTTGTTGTTGTTGTTGTTGTTATTGTTATTGTTGGGTTATTATTATTATTATTATTATTATTATTATTATTATTATTATTATTATTATTATTATTATTATTATTATTATTATTATTATTATTATTATTATCACTTTATTATTAGCGATGTAAAAATTTACATAAAGTTGGATGGGAGTCTAGACACAAGCTGTGCTCCCACTCCTTTCTGAATACAAAAGCTCAGTCAATGAAAAATAAAAGCGCCACTCTTAGCATTATTTGAATAGCTAACAGAAATAGACTTAATGCGCGAAAGTGTGTCCAAAGCCTCTGCATTGAATTCCCCCAACGTAGAAAATGCAAATGGTATGAACTTGTAACCATTGTCCTCACACTTTGACGCATACTTTTTATTTTATTTTTATTTTTTTTTATAATAGTTTGTTTTTATTGAACGATAAATATTTTACATGAAGTTGGACGGGAGTCTAGACACAAGCTGTCCTCCTACTCCTTTCTAAATATAAAAGCTTACTCTATGAAAGATAAAAACACCACTCTTAGCATTATTTAAGTGGCTAGTGGCAATAGATTTAATACGCGAAAGAGTATCCAAAGCCTCCGTATCGAATTACTCGAATGTAGAGAAAGCAAATGGTATGAACTTGTATCCGTTGTCCTCATATTTGAATACATAGTTGTTATTATTATTATTATTATTATTATTATTATTATTATTATTATTATTATTATTATTATTATTATTATTATTATTATTACTATTATTATTATAAAATAATAGGATTTACAAAATATTAGTAAAAAGCCGAGAGAGTATCACTTCATTATTATTATTATTAGTTTGAAATTTAATTACTGCATATTACAATTCATTCATATTACGATTACAATTTCCTTATTAAATTACAATTTTTTATAGGGCAAATATTTTAGAAAGTATAATATTTGACAACATTTGTTTTTCTGGTTGCGAATAAACTTTTTTGCTTATAGGGTACTTTTCTTTCAAATTCGTCCATCTTAAAGTACTTTGTGACATTTTTGTCCTTCGGAAAAAAAAAAAAAAAAAAAAAAAAAAAAAAAAAAAAAATCTTATTAGTTGAGAGGGGCAAAAGTGTCACAAAATACCCCAAAAGGGCCGAATTTGAAAGAGAATTACCCGTATAAGCCAAAAAGTTTGTTCGCTACCTAAAAAAACTAATGATTGCAAGTATGGTACATTTTTAAAACATTTGCCTTCTATTATCATAGATTATCTCAAATACATTATGCGAATTAAACGCCCAACAGTAATGATCATACTGAATCTTATCATGAAAAATAAAATATCTTTACAAAAAACGTATATGCATTAAATCAGATAATTAAATAAGATATCAGACATGCAAGAATCTTGCTATTTATAGGGAAGCCTAATTCTCATACATTTCAAATTAATCTGAGAGAAAAATGACAACCGAAATTAAAACAGAAAAAATTATTTCCAAAGATGAAGAAGTGGCAGCCCAAGAAGATATTTGGAAATATATCCTTGGCTTCACTCCCATGGCTTTGGTCAAATGTGCCATTGAGCTCGGCATCCCTGATATCCTCGAAAACCATGAATCACCAATGTCGCTTGCTGACTTGGCGTCCAAGATCGGGTGTTCACATTCCTCGTTGTATCGTGTCATGAGGTTCTTGATCCACTATAAAATATTTCAAGAAAAACCCTTATCGGAAACTGAAACATCCGTTGTTGGCTACGCACAAACCCCATTATCGCGGCTCCTAACAAGACACGGAAAGCATAGCATGGCAGACTTGGTCATTTTAGAGTGCAATCCTATCATGTTGGCTCCATGGCACAAGTTAAGTGCTTGGGTTTTGGATAACAAAGAATTACCATTTGAAGCAGCACACGGGGTCGATCTATGGGGATTTGCTTCAGCAAATCCAGCTTTTAGTAAGCTTTTTAATGATGCAATTGCTTGTGATGCTCGAGTGACAGTCTCAGCAGTGATCGAAGGTTGTTCAGTTGTATTTGAGGGGCTTAAAACGATGGTCGATGTTGGTGGTGGTAATGGGACGAGTCTACGCATGATTGTGGAGGCTTTTCCGTGGATCAAAGGGATTAATTTCGATCTGCCTCATGTCGTATCGACTGCTTCTGCATCTACAGGTGTTGAACATGTTGGAGGCAATATGTTTGAGCTTGTTCCGAAAGCTGATGCAGTTTATTTGATGGTTAGTAAAATTATATGCACTTTTAGTTAGTTGATTAGTATTCATTAGAATTCATTGACTAGTCCATTAACAAACCATTCTAATTTGTTAGGGGAAAATATTATCGGTTTGGGCCATCTACATAAGATTGATGTTATCTGTAGCTATCAATAAAAACTTATTTTCAATTTAACATAAGCAAAGAATATAATGTTTATTTGATCATGATTTCACATTGACCATATTGTAGAAAGTACTGCATGATTGGTCGGACGAAGAATGCATTGATATACTGAGAAAATGTCGTGAGGCTATATCTCCACATACAGGAAAGGTGATTATTGTCGAAACAATTGTAGGACGAAAAGAGGATCATGGTTTCAAAGGTGTGGCACTGATGCATGATATGGTTATGATGGCTCATACAAGTAACGGGAAAGAACGGACTTTGAAAGAATGGTCTTACATGTTTCACGAGGCTGGATTCACTCGTTACACTATCAAAGACATTCGAGCTTGTCAATCTGTTATGGAAGTTTATCCTTGAATTAATCTTGGCTACGAATAATGTTCTTCTAAAACCAATAATTTCAATATTGCGACACCTATATATAGTTTGATACTTAAAAATGTGTCTTTGTTTTGTAGATTTGAAATAATGTACTGTATAATGTATCGATGTGTGTTCATAATTGCTATGTATGTTTGTGATTTTAATCTGGTTGTATTATTTTAAAATAAACAAATGGTTCATTTCTTAGATCAAAGTTAAGGACGGACCTAGGATTTTCAAGAGAAGGGTGTTGTATAAATTTTTTTCTATCATACGTACAGAAATTCCAGCCATAATTTTTTTTGAGCTAAGCTAAAGTCGCACTATAAAGAAAATAGCACGAATATCGGGGTTGCACATAACAAAAAATGACATTTTATGGAAGAAAAAAATTACACTTCACGACTTGAAATCGGGTGTGACCCGGCCGTGCCATACCCGACATTCATGTAGTTCCGTTATTTACATGTGTATAGTAATTCATATGATCTGCTAAAATTGTTAGAAATATTGTATTGCGTTAGAAGAGATGGCTGGAAAGCCATCCACATGTTTATCGTGATCTTGACAATTCTACGATTTTGCATTAAAAGACATGCATGATTTCGTTCAAAAAAAAAATAAAAATAAAATAAAATAAAATAAAAAAGACATGCATGACTGATAGGGCAGGTGAATTTTGGTGGGGCTGTTCAACAAATTTTGTGAGGCCATTGGTGACTAAAAAGGATTGAGATCCTTTCATGTTTAATTTGAACATTAGAGGTAATGTTTGAGGTTTTTGTAATGAAAAAAAAAAGTAAGGTCATCTTATATGGGACCTCTAATTTGTTACAAAATAAATTTTACTTCACAAAAACTTCAACATAACCTCTCATGTTCAAAAAGAACATGACATGATCCCAATCTCACCAAAAATATGAGTAAAATGACTCAATTTTGCATTTAATTCTACATTAGCAAAAGCAACTTTGTGTATACATTTCCTATTTTTATTTATCTGTCTATTTTTTAAAACCATTAGAAAAAATCTATTTAATTCCAGACTTTTGATTTCATATGCAGTACTTATTAACTTTTTCAAAATCACGAAAATAAAAGACGGTATTCTCAATAGAATTTTGATGAATATGAGCGTTGTTTTGTCATTTTCAGGTCAAGTCGCTGGACTAAGCAACTTATAAGATTTTAGGTACTAAAGTAGAACATCACATGATATAGTAGGGTACTAGGGTTACAGAGAAAAAAAACGAGGATTGCTACATCCACATACATTTTACAAAAACAAATCCATACAAAAGAGATGGCAACATGTGATTGGTGTGATGAAAGAGAAGAGGGAGAAAGTCTATCAAAATACACCAATCACATGTTGCCACCTCCTTGTGTGGATTTGTTTTTGCAAAATATATGTGGATGTAGCAATCCTCGTTTTTTTTCTCTGTAACCCTAGTACCCTACTATATCATGTGATGTTCTACTTTAGTACCTAAAATCTTATAAGTTGCTCAGTCCAGCGCCTTGACCTGAAAATGACAAAACAACGCTCATATTCATCAAAATTCTATTGAGAATACCGTCTTTTACTTTCGTGATTTTGAAAAAGTTAATAAGTACTGCATATGAAATCAAAAGTCTGGAATTAAGTACACCAATCACATGTTGTCACCTCCTTGTGTGGATTTTTTTTTGTAAAATATATGTGAATGTAGCAATCCTCGAAAAAAACATCTTCTGGTGGTCCAAAATTCCAAATACCTGTACTGGGTGTTCTTCCCCGTCGAAACCTTAACTCCATTAAAACACAAATCCAAGCTATGCTTTTTTTAAGGTTTTAATAGTTCGTTGATAGGCATAATAGTTTCATATTCTCCATCTTAAACACCACGTACTAGGTTTAAATCATCTGAAAGTAAGTTTATATTAATCTTAGTTTCTGAAAATCGGGGGCCCTTAAAAGATGAAGCCCTTTGCGGTCGAGCACCCTGTACATACTCAAATCTATCCTCGATAATCGGAGTAGGAACTAGGATCTTAAATAATATAGAATCAGAGTAAGATCGCATGATCGGTGGTGAAATCGTATGATCGCTGGATCCTGTGATCCTAAGATCTTACTAGTTACTACAAAGCCTATTTTTTGATTATTTAATCCTAACTTTTAAGTGATCATTTCTTAAATTTGACGCACAGACATATGATCAACCGCATTGGTTAGTGTTGTAAAAATACACCTTAGAATTCTAAATTATGAACGACTTTATCGGCACGTTTGGTAGAGAGAATTTCAGAGAATAGAAATGAAGCAGAGAATATAAATTCAGAGAATAGAAATCAGTAGAGAATTTTGTTCAATTCTAATGTTTGGTAACAACAGAGACTTGACCCGAGAAATGAAAAAAAAATTATTTGTTGATTTTTTTTTAAATATTTATTTTTTCTAAATAAGAATTCTAAAAAAATATATTTCAAAAAAATGTTTTTTTATAAATTATATTTTATTTTTAATTTATTTTTTTTTTAATTTTTAAAAAAAAAACTTATTTTTTAAAAAAATTATTTAAAAAAAATTTTAATTTATTTTTTTATAAAAATTATTTAAAAAAATTTATTTTTTCTAAATAACAATTCTAAAAAAATATTTTTTTATTTTATTTAAAAAAAACTTATTTTTTAAAAATTTATTTAAAAAAAATTTAATTTATTTTTTATAAAAATTATTTAAAAAAATTATTTTTTCTAAATAACAATCCTAAAAAAATATATATTTTCAAAAAAAAAAATATTTTTTAAAATTATTTTTAATAAAAAAATTATTTTTAAAAGAAAAATATTTTTAAAAAACCTATTTATTTTGTTAAGAAAAATAAAATAAAATTTTCACAAATATCTACGGTGATTTTAAAGAGCAAATTCTATATTTTTGTATAGCACAACCAATTCTCACATGTACCACACCATTTCCACTCCAACTAGAAAGGAAATCAAAGAATTGAAAATACAAAGGACCAATTCCCTATGAGATATTCAATTTCTCCGCTTTTTATTTTCCATGATCTACCAAACAATGGAAATGGAGGCATTTCTATTTCTCTCCCCTTATTTCCCCCTACCAAACACATAAGGGATTTTTATCGTCATCTGATCAACGATTAGTATTACTATTACATGTATATTGACTGAGAATTTCATGACTCATTTATATAATTTTATATAATTTTGTGTTTGAATTATAATAATTTGTAAATTGGTATAATATGACAACACCTATTTAAAAAATATCATTATAATAGGATTATATTATCTCGATTTTGCAAAAATGAAAACGATCGTATTTAGGATTTGAATTTTAACAATATTGGTCACCGATAAGCAATAATAAACAGATCGAAATAAAACATACAGGAAGAACAAAAAGTTTGATTAAACTAAAAATAGAAAAGACCGATAGTCATAACTTGCCGAGTTTTCTCAAAATAGATTCGTCTTCTGTTTATTGTAAACTTGGAGTACTATATATATGTGGTCAGAACTAGCTCTTAGTACTTGCACTGCGAGAGACGACCAATTTACCTAAACATTCACGTAAGTAGTATGTTGCATGGTTTTTGCTCTAAGATGTACGTGTATCTTGCATGCTTCATTATAAGGTGCCTTATATCATCATATTATTGTACTTGTTGTAGCTAATTACCATTACCATTATCGTTATCGTTACTGTTATCATTATCGTCATCAACAAGTGCATTTATGATCGATACCAAATTTACTATTTATAAACTTTTTTGTCTGATTATATAAACTCTAACATTAACAAATTTACTATAATTAAACTAAACTATTTTGAAGGTCACCATATATTTACTTTTGAGTTGATTCATTCAAAACAATTTTTTGTAACATTTACGTACCAGGTTCAGGCCTGTTTACTTTTTTCTTTGCAACATCTGAATTACTATTTTGCATATAATATTGTTTTTTTAATTTGGGCCCACCAATTTTGTTGCATCATCTGGCCACTAGTGAGTAAAAATATAACACTCCTCATCCAGACGCAATAACAGACCATTGGCCCACATGGGCCCTACTCACCCTTTAGCTAACAGCAAAAGTAAACGCCCCCTCAGTTTCAAAATAAAAACTAGGGTTAATGAGTTGAAAGGTAGCTAAACGAGTAAATGTTGACCGCGTCGTGCAGCAGATTTACAATTTTTTGTTTCCGAAATTAATAGGTTCGAATTTATCATGTTGGGTCGTTAAGCTTTTCTAAACTCAGGTAAGCAACTAATAAAGCTAGATGATTCCGCCCTTCGCAAGATATTTAGATTTTTATTTCCCTAAAATAATAGGTTCGAGTTTTTCATGTTGGGCCGTTAAGTTTTTCTAAACTCAAGTAAGCAACTAATAAAGCTAGATAATACATTTTTATGCTCTGTAGATAATATCTAATTTATAAATGATACATCATACATCTTAATAAGAAACATACTAAATTTTATGACTATTAATTATTAAAGATACAATAATGTTAAATATGAAGTGTAAAAAAGTTTAGAGTTGCAAAAACTCAAAAGGAAGAATGCAAGGCTTAAGACTTAAAAAAAAAGTGGAAGAAGTTGAAAAATGGAAGGCAAGACTCGAGCAGGTGGTGTTATGTATATGCCAACACAAACATACCACTAAGCTAACATATCACTTGATTGATAGTGAACTACGGTCTATCTATACTACATATAAAGGAAAAAGAGTCAAAGTGGAAAAGTGAAAAGTCAATATTGTTGAAATGTTGAAATGTTTACATTGTATAGCCAATTAAAAACATATCTATCAAATTAAATACAATCAATTAAAACAAAAACCGGGTTGACCCGGGACACTTCAAACCCGGACGGGTTGAACCAGTTTAATTTGAACCGTTTTCGACCCAACCTAGCAAGTTGACCCGGTTTAAATCGATCCATTTTTTGCTTGGAACGGTTCAACCGGTTGAACCACCCGGGTTGAACCAGGTTTCAAAATATTATGTTAAATTTCCAAATCTTCAAACTTTTATTGTTTTTCGTTTATAACCTATAAACTTTTTTTATCAATAAACTATGTGTCGCTATAAAATCCCGTTGCTATGCACGGGTACTCGTCTAGTTTATTAAGAACCTAAAAACTTCTAATATATCTATACTACATTATAAAGCATTTGAAACTTTCTATAAAATGAAGTTTTAAAATTTTTAACAAAAAAGAAAAAACATCACTAAAAAAGGAAAATTAAAAAATTAATGTAAAATTTAAAAATTTAAGCCTCATTTAAACCATATAGTAACCCCTTTCAATAATGATACATTTTAATAGAATTATTTATAAAAAAGCTCACTAAACTTATAATCACCAATTATGTTTGACAAAATTAGCTGTAAGCTGTATGCTGTAAGCTGTAAACTGTAAGTTGTTAACTGCAAAACTGTTAACATGAGCTACAAGCTGTATCATTTTTTCAATAAAAGTGTTTTGTAAGTTAGCTGTTAAATATAATTATAAAATATAAAATGACATAAAAGGACATCTCTATAATTATAAATAAATGTTTGGAGGGTATACAGTAATTTAAAGTTTTAACAGCTCTAAGAAGTTTTAAAAGCTTCTTGAATCAGCTTTTCATTTAGGAGCTATTTGTTTGACATAAAAGCTTGAAGTTAATGTATCCAAACGAAGCTTTTATTTCAGATGAGATTATTTTTGTAACAAAAAGCTAACAGCTCCCCCAAAAAGCCCTTACCAAACAGGCCCTTAATGTTGTTAAAATTGGAAAAATAAAAGTACTAACTATTTACATTATCAATAATTTAGACGTTCTATGTTTGAAAAACATATATCTACTACGTTATAAAGTATTTGAGATATGCTAAATAAGAAAGGTTTAAAATGAAAAACATTTGCTCACCATAAAAATAGTCACCGGGTACCCGCCGTCGCATTGTGCGGGCACCCTTCTAATATGTATAATGTATGAATAACATTTTATTTAATAAATTGCATCATGTACATACTATAAAGTATATATGCTTGTATTAAATTATATTCCACAACATTTTAATACCTCATTTAATATTTATTAAGATAATTCCAAAAATGTCCTTTGCGCCCAATTGATTTGCTTTTCTGACCTTAGATTAGAAAGTTCCGAAACTGGCCTTTGGCAACTGGGCAACTCTACTGTAGCCAACCAGGGGACGTCAAGTGCGTCAAGTGTCCGAAATTTTGGGCAACTTTTATATTTTGTGGGCAACTTGTGTATTTTTTGGGCAACTTGGGACACTTGGTGTCCCATAGTTGGCTACACTAGAGTTGTCCGGTCGCCCAAAGGCTAGTTTCAGAACTTTCTAATCTAAGGTCAGAAAAACAAATTAATTGGGCGCCAAGGTCATTTTTTAAATTATGCCATATTTATTTTGAATTTGTATCCTTTATACATGATCAAGCTTTGGCCTTAACAGTTTTTTATGTGGTAAGTAGAATATTTGACGAAGATTATACAGATTGAAAAGTACACTAAAACACAATACTTCTATATTTTCCATCAACTATTATATAACCCCACCAAAAATAGTGTAAGGTCAAGATTTGAAACGCGTTTATTCTGAAAAGTCAACCGACACTTATTTGGACGGAGAGAGTAATTAATAGTCATAAAAATTTAGTATGTTTCTTAATTAAGATGATGATGTATCATTTAAATATAGATTTATCTACGTAGCAAAAAATGTATTAGATATAAGATCATTTGAGTACCAAATATATTTTACATACCAAGGGACTAATCCCCACCAATTCCATCCTTCCCTCCATCTTTATTGATCTAATTGGATGATTAATCCGCAACAATTTTAAATCCGCACTTCATGCGCTCTTTTTTCAATATTAAATATCTTCAAACCGTTATCGTTAAAGCGAAAAAAATATACCGTTACGACGAGCAGCAATTTAATTATCTTTCTATAGATAATGATTGTGATATACTTTTGACAAAAAAAAAAATTTTCGGCTTTTCATGTTTTTTTCGTGCCGAAAAAATCAACATACTGATTAATCATATATGATATTAATATCTGATATGAATATGCAATATCATATATATAGATATCATATATGATTGTAATATCAATATGATA
>LBNU01015113.1:0-16932 GCA_014162995.1 Artemisia annua | reverse complement strand
TTGTACTTGTTTCTAAAACCCAGATTGTTTTTTTTTTTTTTTTGTTTTTTTTTTTATATTTTTTTTTGCTTATAAAGCAAAGTTGAATCAGTTTGACTCTGAAAAGTCAAACTGGACACTTATTTTGGGACGGAGGGAGTATTAAAGAGACAATAATGTTAAATATGAAGTGTAAAAAAGTTGAGTTGCAAAAACTCAAAAGGAAGAATGCAAGGCTTAAGACTTAAAAAAAAAAAAGTGGAAGTTTGAAAAATGGAAGGCAAGACTCGAGCAGGTGGTGTTATGTATATGCCAACACAAACATACCACTAAGCTAACATATCACTTGATTGATAGTGAACTACGGTCTATTTATTAAGAACCTAAAAACTTCTGATATATCTATACTACATTATAAATCATTTGAAACTTTCTATAAAATGAAGTTTTAAAATTTTTAACAAAAAAGAAAAAACATCACTAAAAAAGGAAAATTAAAAAATTAATGTAAAATTTAAAAATTTAAGCCTCATTTAAACCATATAGTAACCCCTTTCAATAATGATGTACATTTTAATAGAATTATTTATAAAAAAGCTCACTAAACTTATAATCGCCAATTATGTTTGGCAAAATTAGCCGTAAGCTGTATGCTGTAAGCTGTAAACTGTAAGCTGTTAACTGCAAAACTGTTAACATGAGCTACAAGCTGTATCATTTTTCAATAAAAGTGTTTTGTAAGTTAGCTGTTAAATATAATTATAAAATATAAAATGACATAAAAGGACATCTCTATAATTATAAATAAATGTTTGGAGGGTATACAGTAATTTAAAGTTTTAACAGCTCTAAGAAGTTTTAAAAGCTTCTTGAATCAGCTTTTCATTTAGGAGCTATTTGTTTGACATAAAAGCTTGAAGTTAATGTATCCAAACGAAGCTTTTATTTCAGATGAGATTATTTTTGTAACAAAAAGCTAACAGCTCCCCCAAAAAGCCCTTACCAAACAGGCCCTTAATGTTAAAATTGGAAAATAAAAGTACCAACTATTTACATTAACAATAATTTAGACGTTCTATGTTTGAAAAACATATATCTACTACGTTATAAAGTATTTGAGATATGCTAAATAAGAAAGGTTTAAAATGAAAAACATTTGCTCACCATAAAAATGGTCACCGGGTACCCGCCGTCGCATTGTGCGGGCACCCTTCTAATATGTATAATGTATGAATAACATTTTATTTAATAAATTGCATCATGTACATACTATAAAGTATATATGCTTGTATTAAATTATATTCCACAACATTTTAATACCTCATTTAATATTTATTAAGATAATTCCAAAAATGTCCTTCGCGCCCAATTGATTTGCTTTTCTGACCTTAGATTAGAAAGTTCCGAAACTGGCCTTTGGCAACTGGGCAACTCTACTGTAGCCAACCAGGGGACGTCAAGTGCGTCAAGTGTCCGAAATTTTGGGCAACTTTTATATTTTGTGGGCAACTTGTGTATTTTTTGGGCAACTTGGGACACTTGGTGTCCCATGGTTGGCTACACTAGAGTTGTCCGGTCGCCCAAAGGCTAGTTTCAGAACTTTCTAATCTAAGGTCAGAAAAACAAATTAATTGGGCGCCAAGGTCATTTTTTAAATTATCCCATATTTATTTTGAATTTGTATCCTTTATAAGCAAAAAAAAATTAAAAAAAAAAACAAAAAAAAAAAAAAACATATCTGGGTTTTAGAACAAGTTACAAAATTTGAAAAATATGATTTAATAGTAAAAGTGCCATCAAGAACCAATCAAGATTCTTCTGAATTTCAGAAAAAATCAACTGTAAAAACAAAATAAATATATTCTATACAAATAGGGATGAATTTATTAGAGTCAAATGATGAAAAGGTGCAAAGTGCTAACTCTGTTATATAATATAGAGTAAATTACACAAATCGTCCTGGTGGTTTGTCCAAAATTCCATCTAGCGTCCCTGAACCTTTTAAGTTGCATAGGTAGTCATTAACTCGGAAGTGAATAACGCCATTGATCCCTCGTTTTAACTTTCGTTAAATCCCTTATGTGTGTTGCATATGAGGATATGGTTATCATTTCACCTTATCTTTTGTTCGATTGGTCAATGTATATTAACATTAAACAAACAAATAAGAAATTAAATAAATAAGGTACAAAACCCGCCATCCTCATCAACCAATACCATCTCTCTGCCACTTTTTCAAGAACCTCCAATCAAGAACAGTCAATCATAGTCGATAGACACACTCTGCACACCAAAATATCAACAAACAAATAATCTACACATACCTCGCACACACTCGACGCATATATATCTTCTGCAAATCTGACAATGTGCGTTATGGTGGTGTGGTTTTATTAATGGTTGTCGAAGATAGTTGGTGGTCTGATTCTTCGGGTTTTGTGTGCATTGATGAAGAGTTGTCATGAAGGAACGATGATGGCGTGGCCGATATGAGAGGTGACGAGATGACGATATTGTGGTCGGGAGTGGTCGTGAAGGGGTTTGTGTAGTCTTCCAATCTTGGTGATGATTGTGGACATTTCAATCTCTGTTTCAATCATGTGGTCATATGGGGAAGATGATGAAACGGGTGTTCAAAAATCGAATCATTCCTATCACCCATTTTTGTACACACCGCCTTTATTTTGACTCAAACCTTTATCTCCATGTTTTATTATTTTATTTTCTTTAGATCGAGGGAGATTTTTATATATTTATTTATTTATTATTATTTTTGGAGGGGGGGGGGGATTTTCTGAAATATGTATATGTGTTTCGTTTGTGTATGTGCAAGTGATGTGACAAACAATTTTTTACATTCGAAGTTTGGGTGTTTGGATTAAAAAGAAATATAAGTTGAAGAAAATGATTAAACTGAAGTGTAGGTATAAAGAAGTGGCCAAGTGGGTATGACAAATTAGAAAGAAATTGAGGTATAAAGACAATTCTACCCTCATGTAAAAGGCACATGAGGGATTTAATGAAATAATGTAACGCATGTTAAATTGAGGGACTTTGGGTTTTATTTTTTTGCAAAATTAAGGACTGTCAATCCAAAATGAAACTGTTAGGGATGATCGATGCAACTTTAGGCAAACAACAGGGACTATCCATGTAAGTTACTCTATAATATATGTTTTGGATAAAACAACAACCAAGTGTGAGTGGATTGCTTTAAATCATGACCTGGTTGTTTTTGTATCGTGACTTTTATTTGGTAAACCCTAATCGACATTATTAACAAATATCCTCTTCGATTAAGGGTTCTTGCTGGTTGTTTCGTGTAGTTTTGCATCTATTCTGGATATAGTTTGTTGTTGTTGTTATGTTGGTTTGCATGGACTGTAAGTGCAGGTTTGAGCGTCGTTACATCTGGGTAAGTCATGCAGGGGATTACGAGAGAGAGGGATAGAAAAGGTGGGACATTGGAGATTGATATAGGGCTGAAGTCAGCTCGTGTTGTAGATGGTGTTACTATACTGATGGACTTCCTATTCATGTCGTGAGTGATGATTACTCATCGTTGAATGAAGTTACTTCTGGTAAAGAGCCTGGGTCTGTTTCGTCTAAGGAATATGTTATTAATTATGATGTCGCTGGTCATAACTATCCAGTGCTCAATCTGTCTAGTCCTGAAAAGGGTGCTGATTCGACCAATAATTCTACTCATTCTAATCCTCCTGAACACTTGAAGCCGATTTCAAATATGCCTACTGATCCTCCTATGCAAGTGATGCCGGTTTCACTTGCCCCTCTTGCTACTAGTTCATCACCTCAAGTTGCTTCTCCTATGACGAGTTTTGATGTAGCTATGCAATCACAAAAGTTTGGTACACATGGGGACACGAGCAACTCAAGTGTATTGAAACAACCCCAATCTACGAGTGTACCTAATATGAAGCTGGTTTCTTATGCGGGTGCTACGTCTAGTGATCCTAAGAAGCACAAGTCTAACTTTCGTAGGCTGGAGTGTAGCAAGAAAACGAATGATGTGGATCTGTCAGTGCCTATGAAAGTGGTAGAAGAGGTAAATTTCAGATTTGAGAATACTTTATATGGTTATTTTCTTGGTAAACGTATTGCTTTTCCGGTTGTTGAGTACTATGTGCATAATGCGTGGGCCAAGTATGGTATCCAAAAGGTTATGATGCATGCGAAGGGGTTCTTTTTCTTTAAATTCTCAACTCCGAAAGGTGTTGAGGATGTGCTTGAAAATGGGCCATGGATGATTAGGAATGTGCATATAATTCTTAAAAATTGGACTTTAAACACTAATCTGCTCAAAGAGGATTTGACCCACATTTCGGCATGGGATAAGTTCCATGATGTTCCCCTTGCTATGTTCTCTGATGATGGCCTTAGTCTCCTAGCCACATTGATTGGTACTGCCAAAATGTTAGATGCTTATACTATTCAAATGTGCATGGAATCATGCGGCCGTAATAGTTTTGCTAGGTGCTTGATTGAAATTAAAGCGGATGAGGTGCTTAGGGAAACCTCACTATTGAGATACCTTTACTTGATGGGACGGGTTCGACTATTGAGAAGATTCGGGTTGAATACGAGTGGAAACCGCCTCGATGTGATACGTGTAAGATCTTTGGTCATACTCTGGCTGATTGTCCTAAATTTGTTCCACCTCCTATTCAGCCTACACCGAGTGTTAATGATGGTTTCCAAACGGTCAATAACAAGAAGAAGGGTAAGAATGGTAGTCAAACTGTTCCGGGTAAAGGAGGTTTTACTAAGCCTGTTGTGGGTAAGAAGTTTTAGTATCAACCCAAAGCACCTCCTCCTTAACCCAAGAAAGTGGATGCCACTAAGAAGAAGTCTGTTGATGTGGCAAGTACGAGTGGAACGAAGATTAATACATCTAATCAGTTTGATGCCCTTTATATGGATGATACTGATGACTTTTGTATTCCTACCAATGAAGTGACTAAGGATGTGAATTCTGGGATTACAAAGGAAGCTAAGGAGGACGGGTCTCAAAAGACTGGTAATGCCTCACAATAACCGCTTGTGAGTGATTCAATGGAAGTTAACGAGGTTGGTCCTACTCCTATTGTTGAGAAAATTGGGGAGCTTGAAAAGCTACTTATTGATGGGAAAGTTACTCTTGTGGATGATGATGGTCATCCTATTAAAAAGGATGATTATTCGGGTATTTCTCTGCTTCTTCTACAAAGAGAGTTAACCCGTTTTCAAAGGTTGGAGAGATAGTTGATTCAGATAGTGATGACGAGGAGGTTGTTAACCAGTTTGATGAGTCCGTGAATTTGTTTGATAACTTCCCCCCATTGACAGGTGGAGGTCATGAGCTAGAATATGATTATGATGACTGTGCGGATCAAGTTTATGATCTACAGGGGCAAATGAAAGCTTTTTATGACATGTACGATATCAAGGTCCAAGGTCCTGTTAGAAAGTAGGTTTTATTATTATAGTTCTCAAATGTTAACCTATGTGTAGTTGTTTATTTCTTGTTCTTAGAGGAAATGAAGTGTCTTGTTATGTAAGCTCTATAGCCTATGTAACGGGCTGAGATATGGGATTTCACCCATATCCTTTGTACTTAAACGTTTTTTAGAGTAATACATTTGCCGGGTCTCTTTTGACCTTTTACCCAAAAAAATATATGTTATGTTACTGATATATACATATTTTATTATATATTTCTTTCATAGTTAAATCCAAATGATTTTTATAACATATGAGTTTTATATCATTTATAAACACTTTTTACGTGCATCTCAAACGTATATGGGACAAATATAATAAAACTAGATTTGAACAATACAAACAAGTTCAACAAAGAAACAAACTATAAACGGTGTATATGTGCAGAACTATTTTTTCTTAACATGATGCGAATCTACTTTTTAAAATGATATGGTGCAAAAAATCTGAAATAAAATACCATTTTTAGTGATTAGTAGGTATACATTTTTATACCGTATAAATATAATGAATAGACATTGTTTCCTACTCACTTACGATTATATATCACTGTCAACCAATTTAACCTCATACCTCCAAAATATTACAAGTTACCGCCTTTGTATTGTCGTAACATATAACGAGTGTAATTACAGTTTTTATATGAGTTATTAGTTTGATAGCATTTATTTCTATTTAAACCTAAAATTTTCATCATTCGTTAAGTTATTGTGTCGGAAAATATAAAACTGAAAAACATTTCTCACCAAAGATTTTAGTTGCATTGTACCCACCGCCGCAACGCACGGGTATCCTGCTACTTTTCTTAAACGACAAAACAACATTAGGTTCACCTAATGTATATATATATATATATATATATATATATATATATATATATATATATATATATATATATATATATATATATATATATATATATATATATATATATATATATATATATATATATATATATATATATATATATATCTAATTTTCGTCTTTCTTTTTGCTAAATTTAAATGTTTGTGTACCAATGATGACGAACCACTTTATAAGATATTTTATGTGACAACAGGTGTAAGTGTCAAACTATCATTGGATGGTAGATCATGTTAGAATTTATATATCATGACAATCATATAATCAAGTAGTCACATATGCGGAAGCGTAGGATCAAGTATAACATATAATAGATTAACTAAAACATAAATAAGAACGTACCTTTTGATTCTAGCAAGAACAAGAATCAAACTTCAATTAACTTGAACAAGTGATGAACCCTAATTAGGGTTTATAAGGATCAATGAATAACCCCTTACCGTTTTGTTATTCGATCCAAGATAATTACTATAGTGAGTAATTACCACGTTCTTGTACACACGAATTAATACGAATGCTAGTTCAAGAAAACACAATTGTTTTGTTGCTCAAAAAAATCGACTAATCCCTTGGAAGGGGTTTGGTCGATCGGTTTCACAAAAAGGAGAAGAAAGAAAAACCAAAACTTAGGGTTATGTGTACAAGAGTCAGAAACAAAAGACCCTTAGGTTTGTTTATATAGTGTTTAGAAATCTTGGAGGACAAGCTAGGGCAAGGGGACCCCCTTCCCTTTGGTGGCCGGTTTTAGAACCCAAAGAGGGGTTCTAGACCCTTTTTGACTTTCCAAATTTCTTATACACAATCTTTCCTTTTATGCGTCTAATGGTCGTTAAGTACTAACGACCGTTAAATACCAATCGTGTTTAAATAATTAAACATATAACATTTTACATATATTAATTATTACATATTAATTCTCATTCGTAACTTGTGCAATCCCGTGGTCTCGGGTTCGATTCTAGACATATACAAATTAATATTTATCCACAGACTCTAACAGCTCCCACTTGGATATCTATTAATAGTATAATGACATTGGTTAGCGTCTAGCAACACGCCAATGTCCTAGTTCAACTCGAGGGAGGTCTCCTAGAAAAACCTTTAATGATTCATCATTATTGTCATCCTTTTGTTACTAATACTACATTAATAAAGATACGGGTTCAAGTCATTCTTTATTAATTATTCTATTTCTCGTTGTTTATGATTGAACAAAATTACCAAACATCTGAACGTATTCCAGATAGACTTTGGGCGTGGCCACGCAAACATTTTGTCAACCCTATGAGGGGCCTAGCAGTATTAAACTCTAAAACAAATTTGAAGGAACAAATTCTTTCTTGACTACAAGCATAACCCACGAACTTTGCAACACTTCTGAAAACAATCCTTTTAACTACCAGTTACGGATAGTGGTAAATTGCTTTACAGAAATGCACTACATGCATGACAGTTATCTGGTACCTCAAGTTTGAGGATAACTATTAAACATGATTTACAATTAATGAGAAGTCCTATAATGTAAAATCATGCAGTTGGGATAAGTCTTATATTCAATTCATTGAATATCATGAGAAACTGGTATGCCAACGCATCAATATACTTTCAAGTATATTCTAGCCAATACTCATAGTTGTCTTAGTTTAATGATATTCCAATATCATTAACCGACAATGGACATTTAGAATAATAAATTTATTCATGGATTTAAACATGCAAGTACAGGATATATTATTAAGACAATGATAATTAAACATAACCAATACTTTATTTCATTAAAATAATAATTGTACATTACATCCTTTATCCAAATACTAATCACAAATGGGCATGAAACTATGAGTTAAACGAAGTCCTATGCCTTCAGTAAGCTTGTAAAGCTTAGTGCCAAGTAGAGGCTTCGTTAATAGATCTGCTAAGTTATCATCTATGTGAACTTTGAGTAACTCGATTTCACCTATCTCGACTTGCTCTCGAACATAGTGATATTTAATCGGGAAATGTCGGGTGCCTTTTATGATTCCAGGTTCATTGGAAAATGTAATTGTAGCTGAGTTGTCACAATACATTTTTATATGGATTTTTGAAGTTTGAATACACTGTTTGGAAATTCTGGATTCACAAACCCCTCAGGCTGCGCCATATAGATGTCTTCATCTAGGCGACCATTTAAGAAGGCGGTTTTGACATCCATTTGCCAAATCTCATAGTCATAGTACGCATCTATATCTATGAGAATCCTAACAGCCCTAATGTCAACTACAGGAGAAAAGGTCTCCTCGTAGTCAACACCAAACGTTTGAGTAATACATTTAGCTACCAAACGGGCTTTATAGGTGTGTACATTGCCATCCATGTCAGTTTTCCTTTTAAAGATCCACTTACTCCCAACTACCTTGGCATTAGGAGGAAGGTCAACTTCAATCCAGACTTCATTATCTCTCATGGATTGCATTTCCCCATTCATAGCAACTCGCCATTTTTCCTTTTCAGGACTATTCATGGCAGCCCTATAACTAGCAGGTTCATCAAGATCCCCTAGTATAGTTTCCTCACATTCTACGTTAAGACATAGACGTTCGGAGCTTTCACAGTCCTTACGAATCTGCGAATGGGAACCACTTCAACTTCAGGTGGAGGACCTAAACTTTCAGGTTCCACAGAAAGTTGGCTAGTGTTTTCAGAAGGTAATGCATCTATTTCATCTTCCAGATCATATATCCTCCTACTGAATTCTTGAGATATGAGTTCCTTCTCCAAGAAGTCTCCATACCTAGCAACAATTACTTTGTTTTCAGGTGGGTAGTAAAAGTAGTAACCCATCGTTTCCTTTGGGTATCCTATGAAGATGCACTTTACAGATCTTTGTTGGAGTTTATATGCTGAGTCACGTTTAACAAATGCCTCGCAACCCCAGTCCTTTAGATAAGACAAGTTAGGAGCTTTACCAGTCAATAACTCATATGGTGTCTTATCAACCTTCTTAGTTGGAACCATATTTAGAATGCGAATAGTAGATTCTAAGGCATAATCCCAAAATGATAAAGGAAGAGTTGTAAGATTAAACATAGATCGCACCATGTCCAACAATGTACGATTTCTTCTCTCAGATACACCATTTTGTTGTGGAGTATATGGAGAAGTGAGATGCTGGACAATTCCATTCTCAGCTAAGTAATCTATAACTCTTTGCTCAGTTATTCACCACCTCTGTTGGATCAAAGAGGTTTAATCTTCTTTCCAAGTTGCAATTCTACTTTTGCTTTAAAAACCTTAAATGTTTCAAATACCTCATGTTTATGTTTAAGTAAATAAACATAACCATAACGGCTGAAATCATCCGTAAAGGTTAAGAAGTAGCTAGCACCTCTCTTTGACACATGTCTAAGTGGTCCACACACATCAGTATGTATTAAACCAAGTAGATCAGAAGCCCTTTCAATACGATTCTTAAAAGGTTTCTTTTTCATCTTCCTAGATATACAAGATTCGCATTTATCAAATGATTCATCATTGATATCTTGTAAAAGCCCATCGTGTTGCAGCTTTTCCATGCGAGCCTTGCCTATATGAGCAAGTCGACAATGCCAAAGATAAGATGAATCAAGACCATTCTTGATTCTCTTATTACTGATGCTATACATTGAATTGTTACGATTATTGGATTCATTCACATTCATATCAATTTCAAATATACCATTCACAGCAATAGCATTAAAATAAAAAACATTATTAAATGAAACAGAAATTCCATTGCTATTAATAGTATGTTGAAAACCAAGATCCAATAAACAAGAAAAGGAAACTACACCCCTAACAATTGAAGGTGCATAATGACAATTATTCAAAAACAGTACTAAGCCCGAAGGCAAAACTAATTCGAATACGCCTATTTCCTCAACAGCTGCATTTGCTCCGTTACCAACGTGCATATATTGTTGTCCATAAGCAAGTCTCCTCTCAACTCTAAACCCCTGCAGCGTATTGCAAATATGAANTGCATAATGACAATTATTCAAAAACAGTACTAAGCCCGAAGGCAAAACTAATTCGAATACGCCTATTTCCTCAACAGCTGCATTTGCTCCGTTACCAACGTGCATATATTGTTGTCCATAAGCAAGTCTCCTCTCAACTCTAAACCCCTGCAGCGTATTGCAAATATGAATACCGTATCCCGTATCATATACCCAGGAACTTTTATGAGTTAAAGTAAATAATTCAATCATAAAGAACGCACCTGAAGTACTGGGTTTACCAGCTTCAAACTTATGCTTCTGTGATCGCAAATCCTCCAGGTAGAGTGGACAATTTCTCTTCCAATGTCCAGCCTGGTGGCAGCGATGACAAGCCTGATCCTTCTTGTTGGGATTCACCTTGTTCTTCTGAGGGTTAGCAGCATGATTCATCATCTTCTTGGGATTTGGTTGATAAGCCATAACTTGTTTACCTTTGTCAACCTTTCCCTTCCCCTTCCCCTTCTTATTCGCCTGCGATTTCTTTTGGATCCTACCTCCTTGTATAGCTAATACCTGAGGAGTAGGTGCCTTGCCTTGAGTTGGTAAACCTTTCTCATAGTCCACAAGCATTGCAAGCAATTCTGTGACTTTCTTCTCCGAGCAATGCATATTGCAGTTTTGAACAAAACCTTTAAAATCCTTGTTCAAGGACCTATTGATCAAGTTCACTTGCACATTCTCAGGGTAACCGAAGCCGATCATGTTGAGTTGATCAAAATACCCTTTCATCTCCAACACATAATCATTCACGGGTTTACCATCACCATGTTTGCAGCTGTGTAATTGATCGATCAAATCATACAATTCAACTGCATGTGTATTTTCATAAGTTTGTTTGAGCTCTTGAAGCATGTCGTATGGATAATAAAACTCAAACTGTTTTTGCAATTTGGGAACCATACTATTGAGCATTAAGCACGCAATTTCATTGTACTTATTATACTCAAGCCTCCAATCTGCTTTTTCCTGATCAGTAGCAGTAGCAGTAGGCTCTTCAGGGCAAGGAGTATTCAAATAATTCAGCTTATCCGTCACCCTCAAGACAATTCTGAGTGACCTATGCCAATCATTGAAATTCTTTCCAGTCAACTTTTCTCTCTCAAAGTGAGCTTTGAAAGCAGAACTTACAACGATGTTTTCGGGCTGAGCCATTTCTACAGAAAAAGTTCAAATATTAGTTTTTTACGATAATACAAACTTTTCAAGAAAATAAAATACCCAGGGAAATATTCATATAACCATAGAATTTTCTAGAAAACTAGGATCCTAATTAACATAATTTCATTACATCAGTTGATCTGCTAGCAATGAAAGTATTTAAATAGGTAACTTGTCGAACAATAATTGGCAAACAATTTCCAATTCCTAGATCATTATGGGATTTACATCAAATTGATTCATCAATTTGCAATGTAAGCATGTTTCATCCCATCTCATGCCTTAAGTTTCTAGGTCTCACTAACAACTTAATTAAGTCATCTAACTTAGAAACAGTAAATACTCCATATATGGTCTTACGCATTAACAGAAATTTACCTTTTCATTAATATTTAGTCAAGCTCCCACTTAGTCTAAATTATTAACTTCAAGTGTTTCTTATAGTTAGATGGCAGTTAGATTTAAATTTTAGGGTACTAATTTTGATGTGACAATCAAAATATGTACAAAGATGCATGCACTCATCTTTGTATCATAAGTTTTCAAAACTTTTTTAACCAATTTTAAGCTAAGATGAAAACAAAAACTTATTAATTGAGGTATTGGGTTCACCAATCAAAGAAGTACCTACAATTATCGCGCACTATATTCTACTACTGCATGAGTCATAAAGACTCAAGTAATTCGGATAATTACCACAAAAGTGGCACGTGGAATTGAGGTAAATCACCCTTAAGATGATATTGTACGTAAAATAGTGATATGGGTAAGTCGATTTGGACGCACAAGCGAGCGTAGAAACAAAGGTATACTCTAGGCTCTTTAAAAACCCGTTTCTACTAGAACTAACCACACAGTTTGCCCAAAAAGGTCCGCCATTCACACACTATTTGTACAAAAATATCAATCAACTAAAAGTTTTTGACTTTAATCTTTAAACATATTAAAAACTTTTACAATACAAATCTCGTCGCGAGGATGCATTTAACGCATTACGGCATGTAAGGCCAATCCCTAAGTATGACACATAAGATTTCGTAGTTTAAAGTTTATAATAATCATGTTTCACCATTATTAGTCCAACTTATTTTCTTTTTGAAAATTACCCTTTTTATGCTTACAACATGTCAAACAATATAACACAAAAACAAGTAATTTACAAAATAAATAAAAAACTAATAAAATAACAAATTATAAGTGAAACAATTAGCCACATGCAAATTTAATTCGATAAATCTTATAATACTCAATATCTGGGTGTTATTATGTATATAATTAACTATGGCCCTCTCTTCTAAAGAAGTAGTGGTACATGCATTGACGAATCATTTGTAAAGGCCATAATTAACTTATATACAACATAGCACAAAAATTGATTCATTAATAATTGAGGTCTTCTCCAATTCTAGATCTATTTAAATTACATGTGTAACAAACACTTAACAATTAATCATAATAATAATCCATGACTAACATGCATGTTTCATCCTGGATTCATGCATAACAATTACCAATTAGGTCACAAGATACGTTCATCAACACATAAACATGTTTATAACCTAGGGTTTCTAATCCAATTAATATTTAAAACACAAACCCTAATTTTTGGATAAAGGAGTAATCGAGCCCTCCCCCAAAACTTTTAGGGTTTCGAAAATTTTATGAACCATAGATAATAAATTCGACTAAATATGTATCAAAAAACATTAAAGATTCGATTTTTATGTATTTTTAGTAATCAATTACATGTTATAACCTGGCTCTAATACCACTATTAGAAATTATATATCATGACAATCATATATTCAAGTAGTCACATATGCGGAAGCGTAGGATCAAGTATAACATATAATAGATTAACTAAAACATAAACAAGAACGTACCTTCTGATTCTAGCAAGAACAAGAATCAAACTTCAATTAACTTGAACAAGTGATGAACCCTAATTAGGGTTTATAGGGATCAATGAATAACCCCTTACCGTTTTGTTATTTGTAGGTCCAAAGATTTGGATCTAAGCAGCCTTTGTAAGACAATAGATACCTTGATAAATCCAAACTATCTATATGAGAAACTCTAAACAATGTATACTTGATGTTAACGCGGAATATTAACACAAGCAGTAAGAACAACACATAGAATTACTAACTTTATATTCTATTAACTTTTTAGAAAACTTGGCATGGAACTCAATGCCGTAGGGTTCCTTTTATACTATAAGGAAACCCTAATTCTACAAACGTGTGAAAGGATGCATGCATATCTTCTCCTAAGATATCTAACCATGTGCATATCCCTTCCTATAATATCTCCTAAGATATCTAACTTGTTCAACAAAACAGACTTAACTGAACTAACATAAACAGACTTAACTATCATTTACCAGACTTAACTTAGTACTGGCAGACTTAACTATCTACCCGACTTAACTAAGCTATTCAGACTTTTAAGTCTGTTACAAAAAATTCCCAACAATCCTCCCCTAACTTGATCTTCATGCTCCATGATCTTCAAGTTCCTTTCTTCAGAAATGCTTTGAGGATTTTGAATGTAAACTCCATTGGAATTATTTGAGCTACAACTTTTGTTGAATCTTGAGATCTTTGCAGCAACCTTCAAATATTTAATACCATCTGATCTTTGCAGCAACGTTGACAATATGTACATCAAATCAAAAGTTTCATACTATTCTCATCACTTCCAGGTGTGTGAACTCCTGTGAGAGGTGAATCATTGAAAATTTAATGGATTTGATGTCTCTTTACCAGATAGCCATCACTTCTGGAGTAGCCAATGTTTTAGTATGATACTATGGTACATTGATAACCATATGATTTTTAGCAAACCATTAGCTATCAACGGATTTGACTTGTCTTTACCAAAAGCCGTTTGCTTTTGGACTAGCCAACTCTTTGATGGAATACAGTCATCATCTTGGTGAGTTGATTACCAATTATGGTTTTCCACTGCCTTTACCACAAGCCATAACCTTGTGGGCTAGTCAACTCTTCACTATAACAGATATGGTGAGTTGAATACCATACAATTTCTAGCAAATTGTCAGCCATAAACGGATTTGAGATATCTTTACCTAAAGCCGTTTGCTCTTGGATTAGCCAGTCCTTATGTGGGTTAGACATGGTGGACTGATAACCATTTGTTGTGTCAGTGCAAGGCACTATCACCAAGTGTAATTTCCTCAAAAATCCATTTACCCTGAGAATTCATTCAATGATCAACTCTGCATCTTCAAGTCTAGGAGAACTAAGAGCTGTTTCTTCTGAATCTGTTTCTTCTAAGGATTCTCTTTCAGCTGTTTGTGACCAATACCCCCATTGTTTGGATGAATTTTCAGATTCTGCATTTGCAGAAGTAGGCAAAGAAACTCCAAGTTCTTCTAAAGCATGCTCCAACCTTTCGACCTTCTTATTTGTCATGGTTAGATATTTGCATCACATGGCCTTGAAGAACCTGCACAAGGGTTAGAAGAAGCAAACAACATAGCCACAGACAATGGCGTTTCATTCCCTGTAAATCCACTTTTCATGTTGCCAAAAACCTTTGCTTTGAGACATTTTACAGAATAAATAGTTTTGTTTACTGTCTCAATATTTAAAACCATCTGTATAAACCGAGGGTACATCAAAAACTTATGTTGATTATCCACATTAGCCATCATTCCAGTAAAAATCAATTTAGAAAAATTGAAAGTTCTTCCAAGAGCAAGACAGATCATTGCAGAAGAAATTTTTGCATCAAATTGATCCCATCCTCCACTTTTTGAACTTAAACATTGAAGTAAATGATGTACTAGGAATCTCCATTGGGGTGAAAGATTTCGTTTTAAGAATTTAAGGTTTGTACCAATGGGATATCCAATATGTTTCATACCCTCAACAATAAATGTATGTGGCAACTTAAAATCTCCTAAAGCATCATTTAAATGAAGACATTCTCGAATAGATGCTTCAGTGACAATATAAGCTACATTATCAATGGTTTCCCTTAGTTGTTTGATTTCATTTGGAAGAGTTTCAACAATAGCAGTGTGCCAAAACTGTTTGACCAAGGAATCATAAACAGTGGGATGACAAGTCAAAGCATACCTTATATAAGAATGATTTAAAAAGGTAAGTATTTGATCAAAACCTTGACTTTTTGATGACTTCTTTAAGTAACCTACTTGATTATGTCGAGCACTATACGCAAGCAAAGCCATGTAAGTACTGGTAAGATGAGATTTGTACTGGTGAAAACAGAGTATGGTTGACCTTTTGGGAGACCTTTTACTTATTTAGAAATAATGAATAAAGATGAAAAGTAAATCAAATTCATTCATTTATATGCCCATTTTGTTTGATTACGGTTAGATTGAACAGTAAAAAATCATTATGCGGTTGATCAGTCACAACGGTAAAGTATTAATTGCAGATTAACACTACCAGACTTAAAATAGTCAGCCAGACTTAAAATTTTTCTCACCAGACTTAACAAGCGATTAAACATTTTATCCAAACTGACATCCCAAGATTAAAAAGACAACTTGTACTGATGCATAAGTCTTTGAAAACCTGAAATGATTAGTAGAAACCAAACATATATATACAGCCAGAATTAACACCAACTAAGCTACCCGTATTAATTCTAAGTGACCAGTTTTAACTATCATTAAACTTCCAACCAATTACACACTTTACATTTAACCTCCCCTTAAATGTAGCTATGGGTTCATCATTCCAATATTGACCACCAAGTAGTTAAACCTTGGTCCATCAAATGCTTTTGTTAACAAATCAGCTACATTGAAATCAGTGTGAATCTTTTCCACTTTAATGAGGTTCTTTTCAAAACAATCTCTAATAAAATGATGCCTGATTTCTATGTGTTTGGTCCTAGAGTGATATACTGGATTTTTAACAATGCATATGGTGCTTTCATTATCAATAAATATTTTAGTATTCATGAAGTTTAGACCATAATCTAGTATTTGATTTTGAATCCATAGTACCTGACCACAACAATTTGCAGCGGCCACATACTCAGCTTCAGTGGTAGAAGTGGCCACAGTGGTCTGCTTCTTGCACTGCCATGAAATCAACCTTCTGCCTAGGAATTGACAACCTCCTGTTGTGGACTTCCTATCAAGACTTGCTCCAGCATAATCACTGTCTGAATAAGCTTCCAGGTTAAAAGATGACTCTTTGGGATACCAAAGCCCCAAATTTGGTTTGCCTTTGAGATACTTAAAGATTCTTTTCACAGCATGAAGATGTGAAGTCTTGGGATTGAGCTGAAACCTGGAACAAGCACATACATCAAACATAATATCTGGCCTAGAGGTTGTTAGTTACATAAGAGAGCCAATCATTGATCTGTAGAGATGCACATCCACATCTGCAGCATCTTCATCTTT
>LBNU01015111.1:6647-19069 GCA_014162995.1 Artemisia annua | reverse complement strand
AGAAAACCCTAACTAATCCATAGGTTTATATTTCAAAACCTTGTAATGGATGTTTATAACTACTTGTAAATTATTGTTCTTCAAAAATTTTGATTTTCTTGTGGTCTTGAGAATGGAACGAGCCAAGAGAGGAGCAAGAAGAGAGTAGGAAAATTTTATTTGATCTAATTTTGAGTACATGCAAAAGTGTTAGGAGATTTGGTGAAAGTGGAATAAGGTTGGTGTCCAAGAAGGCACCAAGTGTCTTAGACACTACCTTGGGGCCGGCCACCTCACTAGGTGGGGAGGTGTTATAAGTTTTGTCCCACTTTGATTTACGGGGTACCGTTTAGTGCATAGTTTGAGTAGTTTTGACGAATTCGGGTACCGGGTTAATTAGAAGTAATTTTTAATGGTACCATTGTGACGAAATACAATTGTAAAAATTATGAAAATATAATTTTTGTAGATAGTGGGTTTTTCAGTAACTTTCACTTTATTATTACGAATACCTTCGTAGTTATATGTTTTTGATAATTTTAAGTAATTAATTCCCAAAAATAAAAGTGAAAGTGACTTTTTAAATTAGGATTACAAAAGAAAAATAGTGGAGTGTATGAAATGTAGAGTGGACATAGTATAGTCGTGGTCGAAAGAATTGGATGTACACGGATAACTTCCTACGAAGTTAATTTATTAAAATAGGATAGTTATTAAATAAACTATTATTTAAAATATAAGACATGAATTTTTAGAAATGTCACATTGAAAAACTAAGAATATTACTCTTAATAATATAAATAGTTTTTCACAAAATAAAAATAAATGATAATATCGAAGTAGTAACTTAATATGTCATTAACCTCACACATACTACTAGTATTAGAATAAATAGAACACATTCCCTAAATTTTTGTTTTCTTTTTAGAAGGAGTGATCGTGAGGGTCAAGAAAGATTTCGAGTACATATCAATTCATTATTCAAATTATGATTGATATCATTATCGAATCTAATTGACAAGTTTTCGAGTATGGACATGAAATTGGAGTCATTGTTTGTCTAGCTTCAAGATTACATCAAAATATGATGAAATATATTATCTTGAATCTACATACTCAATCACACTCAATTGTTATGAAAATAATGACGTTCTTTCAAGACGAAAATAATATGCATCTGATCATAACTCACACTTGTGTTGAAGATGCCATATTAAGTCTCCATGTCCAATGGTTGTGTTCCAAACATTAAATTAATATGTTTAAAAGATGCATAAAATACACAACTAAGTAGGATTGACAACTTGGATGTTTCATCTGAAATATTCAAGTAATTTACTTTGCAATGAAATTAGTAAATGTGTCATTTCTGAAAAACCAAACACGAGCAAACAAACAACATATGTAAACTTTGCTCATGAATGACTCAACACTCAAAATCACATGTCTAGTAAAAGTGTCACACATAATATGTTATTAACTATTATGTAAGTCATCAATTTTTGAGAATATCACATATATTTCTCTTATCAAAAAATTGACAAAGGATAAATTATAACCTATGCATCTCATTTTCTTTGTAACATGAATGGTTATGTTACAAGAGAATACATTGCATCTTGTTAACAAATATATATAGGATATTAGAGTTGAATAATAATCCAATACAACATGTGTCATTGCATATACAAGTAAAACTGGTCATACGCTAAAATACTTGTTTCACTAAGCATTCGTAAGAATGATAAGTTTTCTCTTAGAAAACCATATTTGTTGAAATATACAATATGTCTTATTTCAAATATAATACTCACAAGATCTATTGAGGTAAATAACCTTTACTAGATCCTTCTCTCAAGATATGCTAAGGAGCATTCTTGAAACACTCTCGATGTAGTAAATACTACATTGTATCACATTAAAGCATCTCTTGGATCTAAGAAAACCAAATCATGTTAAAATAACATGTAACAACTCAACAAAAGAAGATGTCGTCCAAGAGATCTTAAAATGCACCATCTAAACCAAATAATCTCTAAATCTCAAACACGAAATTGAAACATTGTGTTTGCCTTTGTTAGAATATTGTGTAAGACGTGTCATCTTCATGAACATGCTTTTGAAATATGTCTAGTTGAGTCATACTAGGCCATGTAGTAGCAAAATAAGTTAATGTCCTCTTTGCTACACTTCGATAGGCAAATATAGGAATTTGATTTTTTTTCCAACATGAGAATGACTACTGGAGAACCTATAGCACTAGAAATTCAATTTGACCTAATGGTTGAATTGCTTCCTGGAGAGATGTTGGGTTCGTGGTATAACCCATAATGTTTAGCCTGAATTGAGCACCACTAGTGATAGTCTCACTCATTCTCTAACTTGAAAATTTTTCATTCCTACATTTGACTAGATACAGTTTACATCGGTGAACTTTATCTCCCGTTAGGATTTCATTTTGAACAAGTTGTAATTAGGATCTTGCTTAGCAAACCTAGATTGCTTGCATCTCACATATGTGTTTCAAAATGATAACATATTCTTGTAAGATATAATTAAATGTCTTCATGATCTTATACTTCAAATGATTATCATGTTTTGAATGATGTTTGCTTTAATTCTTTATGTGCATTTTACATGATTTGCTTGTAAATTTTGCACCCACACTAGGTCCTTTAACACATTAAGAATTAGGTATGCCTATCACTATGAACCCTTAGAAGTCATATAGTCATCCACTAGTGTCAAAACCTATAAATTAAAGTAGTCGCGAAGTTGTCCTAATTCCCTGGTCATCACTTCGCCTTCTTCCAAGTAATACACTCTTTTGTCATGGGGAGGTTAGATACAAACCTAGTAGAACTCGGAGTAGGCTTGACAACTTAAATATTTCATCCGAAATATTCAAGTAATTTTAACTTGCGATCGCAATTGTTAAAAGTCATATCCGAAACATCTTATTCAAAGCCTTTTGACAACATATGTTAAAACGCTCATCCAAATGCCCAAAGCTAACATCAAACTTTGGATGACAAAGGACTCACGAGTTACTAAATAAGTGATTAGTAGTTCCTTTCATCCTCGTGTGAATATACACTCCTTAAGACCAGGTATATTCATTTCCGCTAGTTCTTCCTATCCCCATAGGTTTGTCATCGTGTTTTGTCTTCAAGCTCACCTCATAGATAATGAGGATTGAACTTATCCATTAGCTGTAGGATAGAAAACAAACCATCACCCTATCTTGTCAAGAGTATGTTGATACTCTCTTTCTTCTGAATCGTGTCTTATGACTATTTAAATATTTCATTGGAAATATTGAGGTCATCTTTTATGTTTCGTCTAATGACCATTTAAATATTTCACAGGAAATATTATAGTCATCTCATGTGTCTCATCTCATGACTTTTTAAATATTTCACTGGAAATATTAAGTCATCCTTCACATCGCTCTAATGACTACCTATATATTTCCTTGGAAATATAAAAGTCATCTCTTCTCGTCAAGTAGTACCGTTCATCTCGTAAAAAGAATTTATTAGGTATAAATTCTCTCCTCGTGTTGAAAAGTCTCATTAATCTATCTCAGCCTTTTCCCTTTCAATTCCGCATGGTACTAAACACATCATATGTTTAGTTACTTCCGTATCCATTATCTTCTCAACTTATCTACACTTTTCAACTTTCGTTCTACACCACCAATGCTTCCACATCCCACTCATCTTCCTCACACCTCAAGCCAAGAACCGCTAGGATAAGTTGAGATTACTCTTCTTCATCAACATAGATAACCCCACTAGAACCTTATCACTAACCTCACAACCTTGAAGATTTTATCTTCTTAACCCTTAGGATATCTCCATGTAATCACATGCCTCATCATATGAATGTTCTATGAATATTCACAATAATTGAGAAGAGCTACGTGACTTCAAAAGGTGAAGTTTATTGTATGCTATCCACCACTTGTCATGACGTTACTAAGCTCATCGCTTCCGTCAACGTTTATTTTCCTCTTTATTTTTATTTTACATCTTGTCCGGATGGTCATAGATTAAGGGGGAGCGAAAACACACTCATATAGTCTTTCAACAAACACTCTCAAGAACACACAAATGTGGTTCTTATTCCCTAGAAAACTTCCCTTTAGCTGCCCAGAACTAGGTTGTACAGGAAAACTCGTGACTTCCAGGTCACGATACCGTTAAATAGGCCACGGTACCGTTAAATCTAATGGTACCATGCGGTATTTAGTGGTACCGTGCCCCTGTTTGACGAATTTTCTTTGTTTCCTTTAGATCCCTGCATCCCTAACCTCAAACCTACAAAATTTTGCAAATTCACATACACCCTAAGATTCCCTCACTACACCATAGGACACTACCACCAACTTTAATTCGAATCCCACAACTCTTGCCTATATAAGGGCTCACCATTGCAAGCTTATCTTGCATCTCATCTTCAAACCTCACATTTACATCATCCATCATCGCAATCAACCCTTATAACTAAACTTTACTCTTGATAGCGTTATTAAGCTTCAAAACTTTTAACCCATCGATCATTACACTCAAACCTTATAACTATTCCTCACTTTGGATAAGTAATAGTTAGTTTAACAACCTTTAATCCTCACAATCACACGAAACCCTTCATGCACCAAATTATCTCTAACACACAACTAGGATCATCCAAACTAGAAATCTAGAAATTCGTTACCTCAACCCCGTTAGAGATATCCACCAACAATCCTGTTAGGATCACATGCACATTTTCTTTTTCTCTTTTGAAATATGTCATGCATCTCATGTTAGTGCAAACGATATATTAATCTAAACCATCTTTCCCCACCTTTCCTCAAAGGTCAAAACCAACACTTTCCCATCTTATGGAATCATTTCCATTCGCATCTAGGTGCATATCGTTCTTATTTTCATTTTTTTGTATATCTTCTTTTGAGTCTACTTTATGGCATGACTTGTCATAATAGTAATCATTTAGAGTATGTCTTATCAACATACCATCTTTAACACAAATCATCTTAGGTAGATGATTATGTCGTTCAAAAGGTTTGTTAGAACTTGCCTTCTCAATGACAACTTAGAAGAAGTCATTTTGTGTGTTAGTCAACAAACGGATCTCGTTCTTGTTAGTGTGATTGATTGAACAATTACACCTTAGGTTTTTGATCGGGTTGTGACACTCAAGTGTCTTTGAATTGCAATATGCATTCATCTTTTTGTGTCGCTCAACTTTCTTGGGCTTTCTTTTTGGTCTTTATCCTTTTGGCGCACTTTTAGGCTGTGTCACTCATATAGTTTAACCATTGCATGTCTTGCTATGCGTATTTCATCCCTAATATTTTGCTCCTATCCTTTTATATATTATATTGCATGAAGCTTACCTTTGATGTAGGAAAAATCTTTGTAAGAATTTGATCCATGGATTTGATAGATACTAAANTGATCGGGTTGTGACACTCAAGTGTCTTTGAATTGCAATATGCATTCATCTTTTTGTGTCGCTCAACTTTCTTGGGCTTTCTTTTTGGTCTTTATCCTTTTGGCGCACTTTTAGGCTGTGTCACTCATATAGTTTAACCATTGCATGTCTTGCTATGCGTATTTCATCCCTAATATTTTGCTCCTATCCTTTTATATATTATATTGCATGAAGCTTACCTTTGATGTAGGAAAAATCTTTGTAAGAATTTGATCCATGGATTTGATAGATACTAAAGTAAATAAACAAGGGGATTCAATCACCATAGGGGAGCATTGAGCTAGGGGGAGCTCGGGAGTATTTGAATACATAGCACAGAGTCTTTCAAATAGTGGTGATATAAGACTTCACTGGGATGATGCAAGCTCGTCTTTCTGGGGAGAATGGATAGTTGTGCAATTAGGGGGAGTAGGGAATGAATTCAGGGGAGAGCTCAAGCCAACTACCTTTTTGCTTCCATAAAAGTGGGAGAAGGGAGTGTAAACAGGTAACTTTTACATTTTACTGTGTGTGGAAAACTAGAAGGAGGGGATGAATAGTTTTACGTCTTTTTAATTTATAAAAAGTTTACTTAAATAATCTTCGATTCTAGTTTATGTGAATTCAATACTTGCACCATATGAACAATTATTAAGTTACTAACTAACTAAGAAAATATAATACAAGTATAAAAGTAATGAAAAGATAGAGTTAGAAAGATCAAACCACAACACAAGGATTTATAGTGGTTCGGCTACAAGGACACCTTCCTTGTTCCTACTCCACTCCCCGAGTCACCTACTCGAGAGTTTTCTTCACTATGTCAACAAACTCCCTTGTGGCGGAGAAACCTTACACACCTTTGCTTACACCGTTTAGCGACACCAAGCAAAATGTCGAGTTCTAATGGTAGCTAGAACCAATCTCACAACTTCACAACTAGTCACAACTTCTACACAACACTACTACTTCACTACTTCACTACTATATCTTCACAACACAACTTCTACCCACCTAGCTCTACTTATCACAAGAACTACACAACTTTACAAATGATTTACACAATCTACAAAACTAATCTACAATACTTCTTGAGTGTATGTTGAAGGAGTATTCTTCTTTTGCACTTTGGATGAGGAAGGATTGAATCACTTGAAACAAAGACTAATAATCTTATGATCAAAGGATTTAGAAAGATGTTTGGAAAGGATTGGAACTGAAAATATTCATGCAAAAGCTGAGGAAAAAATGTAGGATTGAGCCTGTATTTATAGGAAAAAGATTCTGGCCTCAGGAGCGTGCCGGCCCCCTTAAATGGTGGCTGGCCCCCTTAAAATTAAGGGGGCCGCCCTCCTGAAACGGCCTGGATCTTTTATCTTTTGTGGGGAAAGTTTATTTGGAGAAAAACTAACTGATTTTGGTTAAAAATTTGAATTCATATATTTATTATGAATTAAACCTTTTCCTTTATTACCAAAAATGTTTTTCAAAAATATATAATATGTTTATATAATTTAATAAACTTTGTTATATATAAATAAACATCCCTTTGATCATAAAATGTATTAGGCATTTGTTTATTCATACCTTAAGTGATTTAGTTGGATAAAATGATATTTGTAACTAAATACTTGTTTACGTAGTAATTTTACATTTAATGTTTTTACATTTTGTGATCGTCAGAACATAGAGATACCAAAAATATAAATAACGTTTTTATGCATTATTTGTATCAACAATCTCCCCCTTTTTGATGATTACAAAATCTAAACTCATTAAAACAAAAATTGGTATATATACAAGTATTTAGTGAGTTTATATCATTTCTCCCCCTTTTTGTTAGCATCAAAAAGGTAATCCCGATAAGCTTGGAGCTCCCCCTTGATGTATACTCCCCCTCGTTTTGAGGTCATAAGATAAATCGAGATATGGAATGCTTACAAGAAAAATATTGAGAAGACAAGCAATATATATTTAGATAGATCATGCAAGGGAATGAATTAAAGCTAGAGATAGTCATTTCTACTAGTTAACCAAGATTATACAATAAAAAAAAAATCCAAGATGCACATAAACTAGATGTGCAATTAACTAATGCCTTAAAGGCTTACAAGCATACATAATGAAAAACAAACAACCAAGGCTCCAATATGAGTGTCTTCCTAGAGCTTGCTACCAAAATGGTTGAAATATTTTATTTTCAAGGGATGAAGCATGTTTAATTTGGTGGAAGTGATGGGGAAGATGGAGATGATGGTGGTGGTGGAGGTGTGTTTGTTGGTGGTGGTGGTGGAGGGGTGGTTGAGGTAGTTGGAATGAGTTGTTTGATCAAACTCTCAATATATGAAAACATATATTGCAATTCANGAAAAATATAAATAACGTTTTTATGCATTATTTATATCAACAATCTCCCCCTTTTTGATGATTACAAAATCTAAACTCATTAAAACAAAAATTGGTATATATACAAGTATTTAGTGAGTTTATATCATTTCTCCCCCTTTTTGTTAGCATCAAAAAGGTAATCCCGATAAGCTTGGAGCTCCCCCTTGATGTATACTCCCCCTCGTTTTGAGGTCATAAGATAAATCGAGATATGGAATGCTTACAAGAAAAATATTGAGAAGACAAGCAATATATATTTAGATAGATCATGCAAGGGAATGAATTAAAGCTAGAGATAGTCATTTCTACTAGTTAACCAAGATTATACAATAAAAAAAAAATCCAAGATGCACATAAACTAGATGTGCAATTAACTAATGCCTTAAAGGCTTACAAGCATACATAATGAAAAACAAACAACCAAGGCTCCAATATGAGTGTCTTCCTAGAGCTTGCTACCAAAATGGTTGAAATATTTTATTTTCAAGGGATGAAGCATGTTTAATTTGGTGGAAGTGATGGGGAAGATGGAGATGATGGTGGTGGTGGAGGTGTGTTTGTTGGTGGTGGTGGTGGAGGAGTGGTTGAGGTAGTTGGAATGAGTTGTTTGATCAAACTCTCAATATATGAAAACATATATTGCAATTCATCTCTTAGGCCAAAGATGATGGTGCGGTTATGGATGCAACAAAGGCATGTATCACCATGGGCTTCAAGTAAACTCCATGGGATGGGGTTGAAGTTTTGTGGGTTAATTGGTGATGATGGAAAGTGTGCTTCAAGGGGTGTGATGGGTGACAAAGAAAGTGTGATGTCTAGGGATGTATTTTCAATGGTGGGTAGTGGTGGTGGAACTCTTGGTGGAGGTGATAAGTGGGCATTGATGTAGTCATTGATTGATGAGGATGAAGGTATGGAGGAGGTGGAAGTTCCATGAGTTGATGGTGTTTTGGAGGGTGCATTAGGAGCACTAGGAGATGAGCATTGAGGTGGTGGTGATGGAGTAGTGTTATCTTCATTAGTGAGGTCAATGAAGAGTTGTTTTGGTGGTATTAAGACAAGTTTTTGTTTCTTGGCTTTGTTGGAGATGGTGGTTCTTGGTGATGACATGGTGGGTTGGTTAAGTTTGATGAAGATGTGGAATGATGTAGTGTGAATTAAACATGCATGGGGATTAGGATGAAAACATGTTTAGATATGGAATTAATTTGAAAATGCATGGTTAGATTCCAAATTCAGTTTGGTTTTTAAGGGAAATGGTAGCTGGGACTAGAAAAAGGAGTCACAGGATGCAAAAGAAAACAGTGTATTTTACTGTTTGGGTGGACGGCCCCCTTAAATACTGGCCGGCCCCCTTAATTATAAGAGGGCCGCCCCTTTAGAATCAAGGGGGCCGCCCATCTGACGATCAAATTTTCAAAATTTTCAAAAATTTTTCTGGAAAATGTTGGTTTCTGTTTTGTATTTGCAGCAAGCTCTATTTGAACATTTCACATTGGTTTTGGTCTATTAGTAAGCATACATGTATGTATATATATAAACATAGACTAAACATGCAAACATATATATAGATCAAGTGAAAAGTCATGCAATTAGTAGCATGTATTAGGCATAAATAAGCGTAGTTAACATCCTAAACAATCATTATCCAAGCAAGTCATAAGTATTTTTGAATACATATCGGAAATATAGGAAACAAATGTCAAATATTCATAATCAAGTAACACATAATAATTGTTTTAACAAACATAATCAAGTAAATCTCCATCACTCCTTCTTCTTTCCGAACACTCCTTTCAATGTCTTGGCAATAGCTTTGAAGCCTCCTCGCACCTCTTCATGTAAACTCTTTTGTCGGTTAAGCATCACGGTTTGTCGTTCATGGAGTATTTGGTTGGTTTGTGAGCGAGGAGATGGAGTGTGATACTCGGGATAGTCAAGATCCTCTAAGTCATTAACGAACGTAGTGAATGACGGGGTACTAACACCTTGAGTGCTTTCCTCCTCATCGTCATCCTCTAGACGAGATGATGAACCATGGAAACTATGACGATGAGATTTTCCCTTATCACTACGAGATCGTCGAGTTTGTTTGAGAGCGAGAGGACGCAAGGTTGGATAGATGGACTCATAGATACTATCATCAAGATCGGTATAGTTTTCTATGACATGGCGATAGAGACGAGTAAGGAACATTCCATACGGAAGATTTGCTTTTGGAGTTTTTCTTGCACACTCAATTCACTTGATGAAGAAGTAAGCCAAATTGTAAGGTTGTTCGGCAACAATACAATACAACATGTGAGCTAGGCATGCCGGGAGATGGTCACGGTGGCCTCCGGTACCGAACGCATTCTCGCGAATGAGTTCTTCCCAACGCTTCATGTTGGGGCTTAATTCTTTGAGAAGAATTTGATTTTCAGAAATATTGACATTTTTGGATTTGGTTTTGCGTGTGGTAGTTACACGTTCCAACCCGAGAAGTAGACGAATATCGCCGGGAGAAGGAATATCAGAGTAGTAAGGACCAAAGGTTGGTCAACAACGATGAAGGGCGTCAAGATCCCATTCATTGGTGAATTCGGCTTGACCTTGGAAAGGAATTTGAAGAATTTGACCGAATTGATCAAGAGTTAGAGTGATGAATTCATGTTGAATCATGAAAGAGATGAGGATGACACCAAATTCATCGGTTTGAACCGTGACTTGGCTATAGAAGTCGACAATGAAGCGAGGAATGATGGGTTCATTGATTTCATAAAGACAATCGAAGTTAATGCTTGTGAACAAGCGATCAATGAAGTCGGATTGATAGTAGGCTTGATCTACTACACGACCTTCATGAACGTTTCTATCCTCGATTTGACGATAGATACGTGCAATAGAAGAAGATGTAGTAGGGAGTTGAGAAACTTTTGGAATGTAGTTTTTGGTAAGGGAGATGTCTTCGGTAATCGCTTTGGGCATTTTTACTTAAACACGAAAACAATGAAACGAAATCACAATAAATATAAAAAAATAAATGATGCATGTATTGTTATGACATATGTTGGAACGTAAACATACTTCGACTCTAAGACCTTAATCCTAAGAAGTAGTTTACTATATTCCTTACTTTTATTTTTAACTCGTTCTAGATATATTTTACGATGTTTAGCAAGTAGTTATGGAATAATCCAAATGCTCCTTTAAACATCTTAATATATCATGAAACTTTGCTAGATGTACATTAGATTGTATAGCTAGCTATTTCTTACGAGTTTCTTATGCAAGTGATTTGTTTCAAAAAAGATGGTTTATATTTTGACTCAAAAATACCATTTTTCTAATTAAACCAAACGCTTCCTTATCTAGAAAATTTACTACCAAAATGTCAATATACATATGAATTATATATCTTGTCAACTCTAAATTACTATTTTTATGTTTGCAATCTTGCCAAAGTGTTGTAGAAATTATATAGACTTAATTTTGATAACTTTTGGACATAATCCAAACATCCTATTATCGTATACAAAATTATTTTTTACTGAGTCAAAAAATATATTTTCATGATTTACATGTTATGAAAACATAATTTGATTAGTTTTATCAAGTTTTTATAGCATTATTCAACAATGTGTTTAAGAAAAATTTCGGAATGGAGTGTATGAACTTTTTCAAAAATTTTCGACAAGAGGGTTTGTGATTATTAGTTTCTAGTGTTAATTATGCATCCTAATCCTAAGGGAAACATTTAGTATGGAAATCCTAGACTCAATTCGAAAGAAAAAGTAAAATTGAAGAAATTGAAATAAAATGCTTAATCTTGATTATGACCAAATTTGATGGAATTAGAAGAAATGTGTTATGAAAGACTTACAATACTTGATGCTAATAATGTTGTAAGTATTTCCCCCTTGCGAAACAACCCGAATTATGTGATTTGGAAGTGGGTTTTTGATGTTTTTGGGTTTTTGGTTCGTTCACAGCAGCAGCAAAAGAAGGAGGGATATGAAAATGGAGTGTTTGGCACAAGAAATAAGTGAGAAAATCGGGGAGAGAGAAACAGATGGCCGACCCCCTTAAATTTAAGGGGGCCGCCCGTTATAAGGCTGCCGGCCCCTTTAATTTTAAGGGGGCCGCCCGCCCAGATTTTGGTTTTTCGCGGCTTTGTTTCTGAGAACAAAAAATAGGTATACTTATATATATATTAGATTTATATTTAATCAAAAATACGTTGGAGAGAATTCGCACAAAGAGAATTACTTGACATTTTTATTTGACATTTCATCAACTAAAATTTCCATGATAATTTTGGATAAACTTAATCAAGTAGTCAAGTGATCGAGAGAGTTGTGTAAGGTATAAGTATGTATATATATGTATATGTATATATAAATAATATGAGCTTATAAGACGAGAATTTGAGAAGGAGATGAACGCAAGTGATGACGGGAGTTTGTTTTATCCATAGGTTTTTCAACTCATTTCTCTACATCAACATGAGTATTATTTGAACATGAGAGTTCAAGAAGGCCGAAGGGGGAAAGAAAAGTTCGTTAGAAGAACAATTTCTTGTTCTAGAAAATCAA
>LBNU01015110.1:22654-37412 GCA_014162995.1 Artemisia annua | reverse complement strand
ATAAAAACTTACCCAATGAAAAATCTTGAAAACAGAGTTGGAAAAATTTTGAACTTCAAGAAACCCTTTGTTCCATGACATTTTTTTTTTCAATTTCTTGAATCTTTTTATAACATAACATAATTAACATTCAATTTTTAACAAAACCCATATTTTATAAACATGAAATAAACAAATACAACAAAAATATTTTATAAAAACTTACCCAATGAAAACAAATCTTGAAAACAGAGTAACACAATAGTATTAGCACCCTTCTTTAATTATCTGCAAAAAAAGGACAAGAACAAAACCAATATTGGAAACCCCAAAAAGACAAAAATGTAGTGAGTGTGAGTTTTTTTTTATGTGTGGTAAATTTGAATGAGAAAAAAAAAAACACACACACTTACAAAAACAAGTGGGACACTTTATTCATCATCTCTTCTTTTAAGTAAAAAAATAAAAATACACACAGTGAGTGTGTGTGTGTGTGTGATGGTGGTAATGTTTTGAAATGCCCCCACATTTTGTTTTTGCTAAACAGCCCACTACAGCTTGGAGACGTGCATGTGAAAATGACCTTTTTGCCCTTTTGTTAATTACTATTTGTTTTATTAATTAGTTGTACCTTTTATGAATATTTAAAGACTAGTTGATATTAGGTAAGGATAAATATTGTTTTTTTGTATGGAAAGGGAAAAGATTCCTATTAGGCTACAGCAAAGTTTCATTATTGGAAATAGTCATTTTTGGTTTTTTATATATTCTTTAAATGAAACACTCGTGTATGTTTTTCAAAATTAACGGTATATTTACACTACCAAGAGTTAGTTATATGAAACAATAATAGATGCTTGTTAACTTCGGTTACTTTACGTTCAGCTAGCACTAAAAAGGTTTTCAAAATGCAAAATACAAAAATCAAACCTTCAGGTTTTTGTTCTGTTTCAATTTTTCGGTTTTGATTTCTCGGTCTTTTCGGTCTAGGTTTGGTTTTTCGTTTTTATGCACACCCTTAGTTTGGAGCAATTAACATTCAGGTTTTTGTGTATGCTTGTTAAGCAACCAACATTTGCAATTTTTTTGAAAGCTCCAAACAAAAACGCTACTCTCGTAGCAATCACAATTAGCATTTACACCAAACATTTGCGTTTTACATAATTATGTTATCAAACGTTTATAAAAAAACATTGTTCGGTTTAGTTTTAGCATAAAAACTAAACCGAACTGACAAAACACTTATAATCTTAAAACACCCTAATAGGTATTGATTTTTGAAGGTGTCATTTAGAACACATAAACAATTATTATAGGATTTCTTGTGGTAATTAGCTTTTTTATTGTTATTATTGTGTCACTTTATGAAACATAAACAATTATTTTATAGTATTTTTTTATTGTCATTAGTTTCTTGTTGTAATTAATTTGTGTTTTTTATTGTTGTAAATTGAAAATATTAATTTATGATGCAATTGAATATCAACCTTGGAGAGACCAAACCTTGATAAACCGACAGCCGAAAAAGCAAACTGAAAAGAAACGAAAAACCGAACACAAATAAAACCGAAACTAAAATGGTTTCTAAAATGTAAAAACCGAAATTTTTAGTTCAGTTTCGGTTTTAGTCTAAAACCGAGCCAAACGAAATTATGATCACCCCTACTCCAAGCTGTTCTCAAAAGCTAAACATACTATTTGTGTATTGTTAGAAATTGCAAAAGGAAACTCTAAATTCAAAATATCAAAATTTTCTTTAATGTTTAGACAAAATATTGTTAATTTCAAAATATCCAAACTTTAGAACATAATTTCTTTTAAATATTATTTAGTACTCATTTCTTAGATTAATCTAAAGATAAATTGGTATAATTTTATCATAGCAGAACTTTGGTGGACTAGTTAAAGGAAGCTTTGACAAAATAGTTTACGGATGCAATCCTAATTTAGAGTTTCCTTTTGAGGATATAGTAACTAGTAAGTACAGAGTTCTTAATATCTATCATGATAAATGTGACCAAATAATAAGCCTGATCTCAGCTTCTATAGTATTATATTTGAATTTTAACAAATATCTTTTTTATAATTTGGTGACAAATCCACTTGTTTTTAAATTGGTCCGCATCAATAATTTAACAATTTTATATAAAAAAAGGTACTATAAATTAAAAAATATATATTAGAAAGTGATGGATAAGGGGCAGTTTAGGAATGAAGACAATAAATTTAAATGATGGAGCGGTTATAGCGGCATAATCAAAGGGGATTCCTTCCATCTCTTCGTTAAAAGCTAGGTTTCAGTTAACCCAATCCCCTCTTTTCCCGCCAAATCAACTTTGACCATTTGACTGACTACACTACTTAATGTACAACACAAAGATTCACAATGTACAACAAGTCAACAACCAATTTGTTGACGTATTATAAACTTTTTTAAATAGAAAGCAAACAAATATCAAAATGTATCATGATTTATTTTCAGTTACAAGTTACGAGTACAAATTAAATAATCAATATAAAGACTAAAGTATTACGATTTATGCAACATGTATTTATGTAATCAGGTTATATATAATATAGGATAGAAATTATAAAGGGAAGTGATATGTATACCACTAAAAGTGGTGTGCACACCACTAAATTACACTAATGATGCACACAATACAACATCCAGATGCAGGATTAGTGGTGTGCACACCACTTTTACTGGTGTACATATCACCTCCCAATTATAAAACATACTCATGATTTATTTTCACTTACAATTTACAAATTAAGTAATCAATATAATATTACGAAATGCATGATTACTTAATTTGTTAAATCTCATAAGAGCTCACTGTAACTTATTTTCATATGATTCACAAAAGATTTAGGTTGACAGAAACTTCGTGCATCTTGTTACAAGTGTTGATGGATCGGTTTCTATTGACCTAGCATTGGACAATAAACACATGTGATGTCATTCCTAAATCAACAATGGATGGAAGCACCTTTGTTAGAGAGCTAGGTACCCTGTGCCAAGAGTGGCGTTTTCTTCTAAAACGCAACGAGACGGCTTCAGCCCCATATCGGACCTCGCTTTTTCTCATCTCGCGCAGTCATGACCAACTCAAATGGTCTCGAAAAACCCAACGCGGAGGCGCTAGCCCCATACCAGACCTTGCGTTTTCCCGTCAAAATGTCAGATGGTCCCTTTTTCACTTTTTGTGTTATATGTGAGGTCCAAGGGGCACGACGGCACAAAATTTGATGTTATAGGATAGAGGGTGTTTTTGGTGTTGCGGTGAACTCTGTTGTTATGAAAAAGTTGCTGATGTGGCAGCACTTTTTCCACGACACCAGCGGGACGGCTCCAGTGTAGTAGGGGAGTTTAGACAATGTGTTTTACTATTACAATGTGTTTAAAAAACATTTATTTACAACTGGAGTTAACTTATCTTTTATAATAACTTAACATTATATACTCCGCTCACATCAAATCTAGATGAAAATTAACAATATCACTTTTCTTGTTTTAAAGCTTTTTAATCCAAACCCACTAGAAAGGTTCCTTTGTTGTTTGGGCTGTATTTCATATAGAATGTGGGGGATCAAACCCAAATTATTAAGGAGTGTTTGGTTCGTCGTAATTGAATATAATCTGATGTGATTCTAATCTGAATTACATCTCAATCTTATTTGGTTGACAAAAAGGTTGAAATTGTAATCCATATTATGTTACGTAGAGTGTTTGGTTTGCTTTGAAAAGGGAAATGAATTCCTCCAACCACATCTGATGTTATAATTTAAATTACATAACAATATGAATGGAACGTTTTCACTTACATTATAATTCACATTTTATAGTTAAACAATAAATCAAGATTTTTTTTTCTTTTTTTAGAATTACATTACGTTGCGAGTCAACCAAACATAATGACAGATTTCATCAATTGCAATTTCAACACATTATAATTCTAACACAATCCAATTCTTTAAGTTACAATTCATTCAAATTACAACTTTTTTTCCAAAAATTACAATTTTTTCAAAAACATTTTGTGAACTAAACATCCCAAACAGATTTAGGTTCCTACATGCTTGGGCCTGCAGTTTGTTTTCAATTTTAAAACAAAAATAACTCAAAGTTTCAGCTGAAAGATCAAAGACTCATTTAAATAATTAATTCATATATATAAAAATTAGTCATTCACAACCACTGATGAAGGATTCCTCGAAAAGTTAAGGATACAACATCCACAATTCCACGTACTTTTGAATACAACTCATCATAGCATGCTCTTTTTATTGTATGAATATGTTATTATCATGTACAAGTTACATCGCCTTTAATCTCTTGGATCCATGCTTGGTGCAAGTCGTGAACTGTGTTTTATCTGGTCGCTTAATGTGGCATGTATTTCAACATCCTTAGGCTCCGGTTAAGCATTTGGAGCATAATATATACTCTGTACTTTGTTTTCTTCTAAAGTTAGCACTTTGTATTATCTCATATATTTTTATAGGTTGTAAATCGATTGCTTTGAAATGTATATGATTCTAAGTAATCCGTGTCACTTGTAAATATTTTTTATAGACAAGTATTTCGTTGTTAGGCTTTTGGCGGGCTGCAAGTATTTGGTTGTTAGGTTTGAGTTGGTTTACAAGTATTTGGTTATTAGGCTTTTGGCGGGCTTTAGACTTAGCCAAGGCCGGACCAAGCCCGAGCCATGCTGGGATTTGGTGGAAAATAAAAGGACCATTTTTGGGCATGTTGAGTCAGACTGAACTTCAGGCCAGGCTTTTACAAGCCGAGCTTTTTTCAGGCTTTTCCGGGCCTTAAGCCTGGGTTCGGGATTTAGCCCTTGCATCTTCACAAAATGTCATAATCATAACTAAATATAACACTTGAAATGTTTTAGCATAACTGAGGTAGTGTTTGTTTTTTAAGAGGCTCTGAATCTGAATATGAACCGCACATCTAAATCTGAGGCGTGAATGTCAAAAAAAAAAAAAAAAAAAAAAAAAAAAAAAAAAAAAAAAAAAACTCGTGTTGAACCGCACTTTTGCTTGCTCGTACTATTTTTTTTTTTTTTTTTTTTTTTTTTTTTTTTTTTTTTAGTTATTTTCTTCACAAGAGGCATTAAGACACCCCTCTAAAAACCACCAATAAGATCTTAACTGACTCTGACCGCCTGCTGAAAGGAAAAAATGTCTGACATCGCGTCCCTGAACGGTTCAGATCAGAAGGTTGTTAAGAAGTTCCTTTCAGGACAATAAACACCGATTATGACAATTCTTTACAACCTATAATGCTAAATAGAAAGTTCGTTAGAATGACCGGATTAAGTTATAAAATTGTGTATATTAATTGAGGCAAGCCTAAAACCTCGATCCATTATGACACACCAAACAAGCACAGTTCGCACTTAATCAGCGTTATATTTAGAGCGTGCACCGCAACCTATTCTTGCGTTCTTATATATCAAGCAGATAGGACCTGCTAATTATGTGGTCCTCCTATCACCGCGCGTTATATGTCAGTGGGTGGCGCGAGGATTAATGACCATGATTGGGCAACCGAGAGCCCAACAGCTGACGGGTAAGCGGTGGGGTCGTCTCAGTCAGCAACCACTAAGCTGCTAGCGTTATCACCAGACGGTGCTTGTTCATATAAATCAATATTTCAAAAATAACACTCATATGTTTACCTAACCTATGGAGATGCCCTTGAGATTTCATTAATAGCATTAGGATGCTATTGTAGAACCACACGTTAGAGTTATCTAAAAAATAATACTACTCTCTTTCACTTATTGCCCCCCCTGCCATACCCCCACAAGACCTGCACCCACCTCCACAACTCACTGTTTGAAGCAATTAGCACATCTCGACATTTTATATAACCGTTATGTATTATTTCAATAATAATATATTCAAACTAAAATAAAATCACTCCGTCATCCTGCCCAAAATAGCCCAAACTACACCGCGAACCATAATCATTTTTTCTCTACGCTCACCCCATATTACTTGCTATGCATGCACTAACTACAATTCTGCCCCCACCTCTTACACTTCCATATAGCATACACCGGGGAAAACAATAGTATAAAAGAACAAAGATATAACATAAATTATCACCTCATAAGTGGATGCCAAACACAGAATACGAATATGGTACCGTAGTTGGTTCCCAAAATACGATCATATGAATTTGCAGTGGAAATGATAAGACATTACAGTGTTTAATGCTGTAAAAACTCATATGCATATTGATCAGAAAGTCTTACATAAACACACAATTGTTCAGACAATGCATACTACTAGACAACAAGAAAACAAATGAAGAATGTAAGCATAGTCTCAATCCATCCTAATCTAATTTGCCAAGATACTATCCGCAACCTCCACATACATAATCGAACCAATTACTGGTGCCTGGGTGGACGTGAGGTTGGCTCTGAAACGTTTGAAAAGATCGCTATTGGTCTTGTTCAAGCGGGTTTGCAAGTATAGCACGGTTTTTAAAAATTCCGTAGAGGTTTCGTCAATGAAGCGAAATAGTTTCGCTGAAAACTTACTCTACAAAAGTAGTCCAAAGGGCGTAATAAATCTAGAATCCGCGATGATATGCCAACATTCCACTCCACAGATCAACTCTCTATGCGTACGCCAGTGGGCGTTTGCAGACGTACACTTCCTATTAGATAAGCTTACTTCTATATAAAGTTTCACGGTCGAACCCGACTTTCGCAGTTCGGCAAGGTCGAGGGTAGTACTGGGTCCTAGTAGACCTTAAAGAAATCTTTTAAAGTGACTGTAATTGATGAGCACTGTACCGTCTGCAATGGAATTCGTCGCACGATTAATCAATGGTCGTAGCTGAGCCCACGCCTCTTTGACTATGCTCCTGCCTAGAAAGCAGTTGTTCGTATTGTGCCGTCACATTACGACTTAACCGGCTACAATCTGCGGTTACGGATCTATATCACCGATATCTTCTGCGGAGATAGATGCCCTTTTAACTGAAAGTTTATGGATTTCGTACTTGCATGAGTTTTTAAGACACCAACATGGTACAAACAAAACAACGTATTATACGGGCTTGGAATTTAGCATCCTGTAACGTGCAAAACGAAATAATGGGTCTTTTTCTCTTCCTTCGAGAACGTTCCTATCAGCAACCTCACGTTCACGCTTGAGTAGCCATTGATGCATGCGTTGGGACATGGTAAGAATATGTAAGTCCCGGGTTGGCTTGGCAGGGGCATTATTTGGGTGGTAGAAGGATTGAGCTTGGTCTGGTGATATATACATTTTACCTCAACGGTTATCTTGAGTCCTTGCTTTCGACGCAAGATTTGCGCTGTTGATAAATTTGGCATGCATTTTTTGTACATGGCAGGGCCCAATAATGATATTAATAATTCTTTAGATTAACTCTAACTTGTTCGACAGGAATCCTTGCTAATGAAATCTCAAGGCACCTATATGGTAAATGGAAAAAGATAATGAAACGGGGTATGTACTTGCTGACGGAATTTACACGGCAGTGGTCAACTTTCGTCAAATCCTTCTCCGGCCACCAGCTGACGAGAAACATAGTTATCCTTAAAAGAAAGCAAGAAGTGCGCCGCAAGGATATGAACGTGTGCTTTTGGTGTGCTCCAAGGACGTTGGGGGTAACTAAGCAACACCGGCACGAAACAATGGAAATTGTCAAGGATACCGACGAATCCCATGTATAGCATGGATTATTTTGCCATAACATGGATCCCTAAAAGATCAAAAGTTTACACCTCCCCGTGAGTATGGCAGATGTGGGGTGGATCCGGCCCCAAATTTGAGTCAACAAAGGTGGAGGTCGTTGACAAGTGTGATACGCAGATGCGCAAGACAAGGGAAATGCGCGACGCAGTAACGCATACTCGACTACAACGAGACCTCATGGAGCATGTTTGGCAGAAACGTCTTCAACACCAACAACAACGCGAACAAGAATATTCCGAAGACGATGAATAAGTAGTTGTAATTCGTTTGTTTTAATTTCCTATGTTTCGTAATCGTTGTTTTTATTATTTTATATTTCGTATCGTAAGTTTTTAAGTTTTAATGTTATGTTGTTTATTAAATGAATTGTTGGTTTTAGTTTAAGGGGTGAATGTGAAAATAATTGAATTTAATGTGTTAAAGCTGAGTTATTGCTGTAGGTGTTGAGTTATTTTGTTGAGTTATTGTGTTAACGCTGACGTGACACTGAGTTATTTCATAACCTGAGTTATTGTTGGGGGCGCTCTTAGTAAAACTAAATAATTCGTTCAAAAAAAAAAGTAAAACTGAATAATGCTAGAAATAAAAATTACACATTTGTAGATGGATCAAGAAGCTAAAAACTACTCCGTATAAGATAAAGTAGCATTTAATTTTATCAGCAAAACAAACACATTTTTGGTTGTCTAAAGTTTCGTTATCAGTCTATGGTTATTTAAAATGAACCGTTATTTTAATTAAACTGTTGGATAGGGTCATTAAGCTAGGAGCCTGAGACTTCATTTACAAAGAAATAGCCTCTTCCGGTCTTCCCCCATTCATTTTTTCATGAATCATGATTTTAAAAACCGATTTTGTTTTCTATAATAAAAATCTAGCAATATTAACACAAAAACCACCAAAGAACAAAAAGCGAACAACTTGATCTACAAAATAATTAACAAAAAAACTAAATAAAAGTAAAAAAACGAAAACATATGGAGTTTAGGATCAGACTGACGTGCAAATAATATTTTGATCAGCAAAGCACATTTTTGGTGCCTATGACATAAATCGATATTGTTTAGCATCATTTCCCAAACTCCACAAAACATTTATCAGTATCAACCAAAACTAACATAGTCAGGTTATTTACACACAACCATCATTTGACTTGCATACATCATGTCATGCTGTAAACACTTGTACATGTGCCACATGATACATATAGTACCTATTGATGTTTGCAAGCCAAGTGGTGGGTGTGTGAAAATCACACCCCACTTAACATAATATAAAATAAGAACATATCTACAAAACAATGTGTAGAAAAAACAGGTAACTTATATGTTTGCACAAAGCGGCGCTATAGTAAAGTGATGGAAAACTTATGATAAAACCCTGCTTTGTGTGTTGTATTTATAGGCCCATTAGTTTTGATAGGGCGACAGAGTGAGTTACTAAATGATCCCTATTGAATTATTCTAGTACATTAATGGCCCTTTTGTTTCAATTTTAGATCTTTAAGGCCCTATAAAAGTTTAATTGCATATCAAACGCACTTTGTGACAAAAACAAATACTAGCAGTCAATCTAGTTATTTTTATTTATTTATTTATTTATTTTGCAACTATGTAGTTAGACGTTCAACTAATCTTTAGATTGTGATTTTGGGCGCTTTCTTACAAGGATTATACGTGAAATATAATGTTCGGATCAACATACTAGCTTACTAAGGAGAGCGTTCGTTCGTTTAGAAACATGAACAAACTTTTATAGAGACCTTCTCTAGCTGGAACAACATGAGTTGCATATATGAGGACTAGTCTTGTGAGGTTTAAACTTGGATCTTTGGCTAAAAAGAAATTTAACCCTCTCACTACAATTTAGTTTATCATTCTATCCATTTTATTTTCAAAATTACTTTTACACAAATTAAATTATAGAAATAACAATATGCTCCTCTATGTGCAACGGAAGAGTATAATCCATTTCTAACAACTTTACTCTAACACAACTTTAAATAAAAAGGGACCAAAAAATTGAACGCTTTACCTTAGTGGTAAATGTCCTTATTTCAGGGTATTCACACTTATAAGTGTGTAAAAATTATTCACATTTATAAGTGTGTTAAGCATCAAACGTCGTAAAAAAGTTTGCACTTTCAATTGTGAAAACAAAAAATCACACTTAAAAATGTGAGTCAATTTAGTTAATGCCTCTTCACACTTTTTACTGTGAAGAATTAATAAAATAACTTCACTTTTATATGTGAAAAGGGGCATAAATTTTATCACGCTTTAAAACATGAAAACTTGAAATAAGATACTGTATAGAGAAAAGTTCACACTAACCTAGTGTGAGGTTTTTGAAATTAAACAAATAATGATAAATAAGAAAACAAGGACTGATTTGTTGGTTTAAAATTTTATAAGCTACCTCATCCATTTATTCTAAATTTCTAATTCTTTTAAAAATGTCTCTAAATATGATTCGATTTGATGCCTTTTGATCCATTGTCCATAAACACAAACGTTAGCCATTAAATTTGATCCATCATCCACAAACACAAACCCTAACTTACTAATTGATTGATTTTGGTTTTTGTGATTTTGATTGATAGATTAAGCACATATTACTTATTGAACTGTTTTGATGATTAATATATGTTAAGCGTGATTTGAGGTTTTTGATGATTCGATTTTAAAAAGGAAGCTTGAATTGAATTGAGACATCTTCTGTTGTAACCACAACTACACAAAAGCTAAAAGAGATCTCTAAACCGGTTACGGAAAACCCCGGTCTTTTTAAACAAAAATTACACGAGGATTCAAAATGTTAACTACAAAAAGTGATGAATTCCACATACCCAGTTTCTATCTACCAAAATTTTTAGCGGGGTTTTTTTCCTCTTTTATCAATTTCACTAATTTGAAATTACACACTCCAAAGTTTGAAATCAATTTTTTTATATTTTGATAAAACTAAAATATTGAAATAACATTTTTATATTTTGATAAAACTAAAAATTACACACTCCAAAACTTAATCTATGTATTCTTCTTCTACTCCGAACACACACTCCAAAATTTTGGGGATCTTGACCCAAATCCAATTGATTTATCTTAAAGTCAGGTAACTTAATATGTATTACATATCGATTCATATTATGCTATATTTATATTATTGAATCTTTGCATGTTCTTTGTTAAAAAGCCGAAGGGCGGGGATCTTGATCCAAAACCAAAATTAGGGTTTTTGGCCCAAAGCAAAAATTAGTATTTTGTTAATTTGTTAATCATATATGAAGTATGGTTCTATATGGGTGATTGTGATTTGGTTGTCAAGTATCAACACTGTTCCAAGCTAATGTAGTCGAGTAAACGATAGGTGCCAAATTAAGAATACGAAGTTTCGTCCTAACATCTTCATTGTAATGTGACGTTGCCTGCTGATTTTTATTTGGTATTGTGTCCCACTTGTTCACAACAATTAGACAACCTTTGCCCTCTCTTTCTATCCTTTCATCAATCTTGTAATCCTGTTCATGAATTCAGAAGTCATCACTTATTTACTTTTGGGAAAATTCTCGAAATACCCCAGTTGCCCTAGTGCACAACACTTCCGAGACCTTAATTGTTGGCGATCCCAAAATAGACCGGTTGCCCTAGGCAACTTGCACTGCCCAACCATATATCACCACGTGTCCGACATAAATGTTAGAAAATAGACTGGTTGCCCAAAAAATACACCAGTTGCCCTATGACTCACCACTTTGGAATCAGTAAAGACACACTTGTCACTTGGGGGTTTGAGTTGCCCAAACTTACATGGCAACTAGGTCTATTTTGGCATCACCAACAATTAAGGTCTCGAAAGTGTTGTGTACTATGGCAACTCGGGTATTTCAAGAATTTTCCCTCTACTTTTTATAATTCACAATTTCACATTTGGTAATTGCTTTCATCAGTATTATAATATTTTGCCAACATGAAAACTTTATTCAAAACCTAATAAACCAGTGAATTGTCGACTTTTTACCTGCTATGTGATGCAGCCAAGGCCTCAACAACAAAAGCTACCACATCAAAACGCCGCATTGCACGAAATGCTCAATTAACAGATAATGCCTCTGTTGTGCTACCTGATGAAGCTACAAATTTTGTTTTCCTGATTCCAATAGTATCAATAAGACTAAAATTCTGCAAAATTTTCAAACATTTCACAACATATAAGAGTTTTCTAATACATGTAGTTATTTCCAAGGAAAATTTTATACGAATTTAATGTATTTAGTTTGATTCCTATATGTGGTAAAAAAAATTTAAAATGTCAAGATGATGAAAGATATCGACACGTCGAATTAGGCTACTCAGGATTAGAACTATTATAAACGTAACCATTTTATGTATTTGCACTCCTTATTTCTATTGTTTTTCTGATGATTTATAACTGACAGTCAGTGACCATCTGTTCATTATAAGATCATAATTTAACATGGCCATTTGGTCCTTCAAATTCGGTATCAATAGCATCACACGTGGTCCCACTAACTGGGCTAACTATTGTTATGTCCTTTCTAACCAAAGCATTCAAAATGCTGCTTTTACCAACATTTGGACGCCCCGCAATTGCAGTTGAAGGAATGTAGTCTTCGTCTTTGTTCTCAACTTCTAATCCTGTGTATAAACCAACAATTGTCTAGAATACAGTATAGTAAAGCAAAAACCAGTGGTTTATTGCATATGGGAGAAACAATACCTTAAATATTGCCTAAACCGGAGCCAACAAGATCAAGAAGCTCGTCAGTTCCAGTTCCATAAACATCACATATATGATGTGGTCTAAACTATAATTAGCTTTGGTTAAATTTTGATAAGCATTGCTAAATTGATAATACCCTAAAACATGCAGGATTCACATAAATATACAGGAAAATGTTGAGGAGAATTGTTGTGCTAAAATATATATCCCTTGTTACCACAACATGTATGGACACCTTTCTTCCAATATTTGAAGGTATTGTTCAAGTTGATTTTTTTCTAGCATTAAGTATTTTCAACATGTTTTATGTTATCTCAAGTTTAGGAGTTGTTGAATGTTACATCTTGAATTTCCTGGCTAAGAGGGGTTTTTGGATCTACATTGTAAGTTAATATGCGATAATCAACATCAAGTAGTTGTGTTAACTAATGCACACCTCTCATTTTCCTAATATATGAGATGAAAGATAATAATGTTTCGATATTTAGCCAATGAGCTTTTATAATGATTGAGAGAATTTACAATTGGTTACCTATATACTAAAATTGTTATAATCACTTTGTAAGTGTACCTTCAAACAACCCAAAGTGTTTTTTATTCAATGATGAAGATCAAGTAGATCAGTTTGATATCGATTAATTGTTGAGTTATATATTTTAAACTACTAAATTTTTTGAATAATGGTGAGTTCTCACACTTTCGTTTGCTAATGTCAATAACTTCGCAATGTAGATATTGTCGTTATAGATGCTTATAACATGGTCTTAATTTTTGTTTGATAATGTTGTTCTTTTTTTTATGGTTTTTACCTTTTAATTTTTTTTATTGATTTCTTTTTTTTCTTGGTCTTGTTGTATTACACACACAGGATGTTCATGCTTCTGCTGAGGAGAGTGACGATATTGATTAGGTACTCATGATGGACTTGAAACCCAGAACATAGCCAATGACATCTTGTGCGGATATCATTTTTCTAGGTTGATGATTGATTTGTCTAATACTTACTTATTTTTCATGGTGATATAAGTAATATGTAGTAATCCTTTAAATAATGACTCAGGAACTTGTGCAAGTTAGTTGCATGTATTTTCAGAAGGAACATATGGTGCCACATTCAGGTCTCGATCTTTTGTCAACTGTCAAATTACTGGTAATTTTAGTCGTAGGGGCTGTTTAGGATTGCTTGTACAGTTTGTATGGAATTGCTTATTAAGAAAATTGTTGTTTATCATTTAGATGTGACGAATTTGACTTGTTTATCTGTTAATGGTATATTTTGGCCGGATGGACTTGAATATCACTCGAAATACATGATCAATAAAGCATGTTTGGGTTTGCTTATAGAGTCAATAACTTATTGGGGTTATTTAGGATTGCTTATAGAGTCAATAGCTTATTGGGGCTGATGAGACGAAAAATGTTACGTTTTTAGGGGTCAGTTTGAGTCCTAATTCGTATGTTTTTGGTTTGGATTTCACCCAAAGTCGTTTCTTTTCTCATTTTAGGTACTTTTGAAGGGAAAATCTCAAAAGAAGCATTTTCGGGCGTTTTCGGAGTGAAAAAACATCCACACAAGTAATACATACACCAATTAACCGGTAAAAGATAGTTAGGGAGTAAGGAAGTCTAAGTAAACACATTTGTCTCTATATAAGTTTTCACAACCTTTTAATTTCTTGTTATTTTATTTTTATTGCATTTGTAGTTTTTGGGTTAGTTGACTAGCAACTAATTCCGCCCATTCCTCCAAAACCCGAGATTTTACTTGCTTTCAAAAAAATTATAAAAATACAAAAAATAATCTTCCTTCACCTTTAGACCTATTAGAGTAGTTTTTCTATCCTAACGAACACTATTCCCTGTGAGAGAACGATCAATCCCCCGTACTTACCACTACACTATACTACACTGACCAGGTACACTGCCTGGTGGGATTGCAAGCTTCTCAAGATCCCTTGAGAGGTAAAACCTGTTGCGTGGTCGCAATCCTACACACATCATGTTTTTGGTGCCGCTGTCGGGGAATAGTTATTGTTTAGGTAGAATTTTTTTTATTTTATTAGGTCTACTCACTAGATTCCTTTCTAGTGAGATTATTATTTTATTTTTCTAGGATTTTCTTTAGTCTATCTATTTTCTTCGTGTTTTTGTTCATAACCATTACCATCCGCCAACATGGAAGGTGGTAACATCCTCGATCCCAACAACCCACCACAACCAAACCAACCTCCTAGAGCCCGTACCTTAGGAGAGTATTCCCGACTTAGCCACCATGGCTATC
>LBNU01015109.1:17738-53700 GCA_014162995.1 Artemisia annua | reverse complement strand
TTTTCTAGGTTTGATTGATGATTTTCCTCATCATCATCAATCATCTTTTTTAAAGTGCATATCCTAAAATGGGCAAAGGCTATTTTATGGTGGTGTCTCATTTAGTTTTTCTATATTTTAGCTACCTTAAAATGGGTTTCTTGTAAGGTATTTCTTAAACTACTATAGTCAAGTTGACTACCTAAGTTATTATCATGACCTTTTTCTATCTTCTCAAGAAGGTCAAGGAAAATTTCATCTAGGTTATTTAAAATTTCCTCTAATTGATTTTCCTGGTTTTCTAAAGTTGTCCTGGTAGGGTTTTCTCCAAATTCATCTTTCCAAGATGGAATGGGAGGGTTTACTAAGTAAGGGTTAGGTGCTAATGTATAGGGTTTCCTAAGGTCATATCTAGGGGTATAGGTAACGATAGGGTTCCTAGGTAAATATGGTTCTCTAGAGAGAAAGAAACCATGGGGTTCTAATATAGATGTGGGGAATGGTGGATGTAAAACAGGGTTTAGGGGGGTTATAGGTGTTACATTAGCATAGAAATCTCTTAAGTGTTTTAAGTATGGGTTATCTATGAAAGGTGTAAAACCTAAGGGTGAAGGTGTATCTAAACTATTCCTAAAGTCTCCTAAGGTATCGGGAAGGTATGGTTTAGGGGAATAATCTAGTACATTCGAAGAGGAAAGATCATTCTCCGGATGTAGACTAGATGAGACGGGGGTAGAGTAGCGGGGAGTAGACATAACTATATAATAGTAAAAATACTGTAAATCATTTAGCAGTTAAGCAGGAAATTACTATACTAACCTTAGCATGTATGATTACGGAGGATGGCAGGGGCACTGAGGACTTTCTCGGGTTTAGGAAAAGTAGTTGTAGTTTAGGTTTTGACCTTGTTCTCTACAACTGATGCTCCGATACCAATCTGTAACACCCCCATTTTCACGTTTCGCAGCGGATTTAGGGTTGAGGTATTACTTTATTGAATTACAGTTACAGTAATAGAAAACGACTCGAAAAGAGACGTTTTTATAAATATGCTATCATTCATTAAAATATCAAAGTTTTATTAAGATGAGGTCCCGTGAATCTAAGTGTGAATTAGTGTAGGAATGATAACAAGATTGAAAGTCCTCCGAGTTCAGTGCCTTCTCCTACCACGTCACCATAATGGTATACCTAGGATACATGCTCAAAAAGTGAACACTAGGTGTTGAGTGAGAATCATAGGTTTAAGTGTTAGTGAATACAAGTTCCCTGGGCTACGTTGTTACACCCATCTAGGAAAATGTTGTATGTGTGTGATAATTGTGATGCATGCATAATTATCAGGAGTGGGCTACATTCAGTGGGTTCAAGTATAGTATTTATTGGTACCACCCAGAGAGGTGTTAATACCAACGGGAGTTGTCAAACTCCAATAGATCTATCAACTATACTCGCGTTCGCGTGGGTAAAATATCCCAAATGATTAGATTCATGAATTTTAGTTATGTAGTGGTGGCAGTTAGTTGACTCGTGCAACAACCAAATAAAAAGACTTGTATTCGGTTTTAAGTAAAGCAAGTAGCACGTATCCCCCTCACAGGGTTTGTAAAACATTTAGAAAGCATTTTGAAAAGTGTGAAGCTATGGAAACTCACCTGGGCTTAGAGGTGTTTCGTAACTAGTTTTAGGTTTTTAGGTTTAGTTTTATCCTAGTTTTACCTAGATTGAGTTTAGGTTTTTGCCTAGGGTTTAGTGCCTAAGTTAGGTTCCTAAGAGTGTCTAGTGACTAATCGTAAGTCCTAAGGGGCTTATACTAAGTGGTGGTAGCTTATGGGAAAGATTTGATAAGGTTTGACCTAGTTTTCGGGAAGTTATAACCTAGTTATGGTTTTATGCCTAAGAGACTTTTACCTAAGCTCTAATGGGTTTTACTAGTGCCTAAGGGTCCTAATGTATCCTAATATTCCTAGGGTAACTCATACTTAAGCCTCGGACACTTTCAAACTAGTTTACCTAAGCATATAGGGTTTAGTAAGCACATCGACCTAATTAGGGTTTATTTAGGGTTTGTTATGATTTTGTGGTAAGTTTAGTGTGTTAGATTGGTAAATTTACTTATTGTGGTGTTGTTGTGATTTTATGCTTGACATACCAGGGGTTTATAGGATGTGAGTGTTGAGTTATTTGGCTTGTGAGGATACGTGGGCAAGTCTAGAGAGTCATGCAAGTAATGAATGCACATAAAAAGCAAAAATTTACCTGTGACATACCTACTATAGGTATTTGTAATGAGAATTATAGTGATGAGATTTTGTGGTTTGTTGCATTACCAGTAGCCATTTGCTCTGGACTAGTTGGTTCTTATGTGGATTAGACATGGTGAACCAATAACCATTTGTGGTGTGTCTCAGATACACACTTCATATAATCAACTCCCATCAAATTTGCTTATTGACCTGCAATAGTTAGTCCAAAACCAAGAAAATACAAACCACAATATTTTTATTTGATAATTTTCACACATGACTAACTTTTTACAAAATGAGTACAAACTATACAAAACAGTTGCTTTTGACACAACTAGCAGTACAAAAATCCTACACTCAACTAAAACACTTAGACATCACAATTTTAAGGGTTAAGCATTCCAATACCTGTTACCAAGTACTGAAACCTCCCCACATCAAGACCTTTAGTTAATAAATCAGCAAAGTTATCATCAGTATGGATTATAACAACTTGTATTAACCTTTTCTCATAACAATCTCTTATAAAATGATATCTAATTTCAATGTGTTTAGTTTTAGTGTGTTGTACAGGATTTTTAATTATGCAAATGGTACTGCTATTGTGAATATAAATAATGGTATTCATGAAATTGTACCCATAGTCAAGTAACTGGTTTTGAAGCCATAATACTTGAGCACAACAACTTGCAGCAGCCACAAACTCTGCTTCAGTTGATGAAGTTGCCACCATTGTCTGCTTCTTGCACTGCCATGACACCAACCTACATCTAAGAAATTGGCATCCACCTGTTGTTGATTTCCTATCCAAGCTTGCACCAGCATAATCACTGTCTGAATACGTTACCAACTCAATAGGAGATTCTCTTGGATACCATAATCCCAGATTACGATATGCTTTGAGATATCTAAAAATCTTCTTCGCAGCAGTCAAATGAGTTATCTTCTTGTCAGCTGGTGTGCTAGAAGGCTTAGAATCAGTGAATTGGAACTTCCTAAGTATTTCAGCCACATATTTGTCTTGACTGATAAAAATACCATCTGGTCTTTGTTGTACTTGAAGTCCCAAAAAGAATGTGAGTTCACCCACAGAACTCATCTGAAATTCATCTTTCATCAGCTTCTCAAATTCTTTGCACATCTCTTTCTTTGTAGAGCCAAAGATGATATCATCAACATATACTTGAACCAATAAGATATCACCTTTGTCTTTCTTGATGAACAAAGTCTGATCAATCTTGCTTCTATGAAACCCATTAGTCAAAAGATAAGCAGCTAGGGTTTCATACCACTTCCTTGGAGCCTGACGTAGTCCATAAAGAGCTTTTACCACTCTATAAGCCTTGTCTGGATGATCAGGGTCTTCAAAACCTGGAGGTTGTGAAACATACACCTCCTCATCAATTTGCCCATAAAGAAAGGCACTCTTCACATCCATTTGGTAGACAGTAAAGCCCATAAAAGATGCATAGGCTAGAAAAAGTCTAATAGCCTCAATTATGGAAACTGGGGCAAACACTTCTTCATAATCAATACCCTCCTCCTGAGTGTATCCTTGAGCCACAAGCCTAGCCTTGTTCCTAATGACAATTCCTCTTTCATCTTTCTTGTTTCTGAACACCCACTTGGTTCTAATAACATTCATACCTTTAGGAAAATCAACAAGTACCCAAACTTTCTGAATTTTGAACTGAAGCAATTCCTCTTGCATTGCCTCTACCAAGCTTGAGTCTTCTAATGCATTGAACACATCTGCATCACCTTCTTTTCCAGCATCATTAGAAGGTTGTGGATCTCCAGTATTTGAGACAAAGTCTTCACCTGCAAAGTCTCAAATTGGCATAACAATGTGATCTTGATCATCCTCTTTATCCTTGCTTGGTTCATCATCATCAACAAACTCTTCTGAACCTGCAAAATCGTTAGTATCTGTACCTGCAACAATAGGTACATAATTCATAGTATGGGTTAAAGTATTAAGATCAAACAGCCATTCTGGACCTGCACCTGCAACATCTGGTTGATTTTCTAAAAACTCAACATGCAGATTTTCTTCTATCTTTTTGGTTCTTAAGTTGTATACCCTAAAGGCTTTACTAACCATTGAGTACCCAACAAAATGACCCTCTTCTGATTTTCCATCAAATTTACCCAGATGATCTATGGTATTGAGAATAGTAACATGACATCCAAATGGTCTCATGAAATCTAAGGCAGGTGTTCTACCTCTAAATAACTCATAAGGTGTCTTGTTCTTTGCTTTCACCATTGAAACCCTGTTTTCTACATAACAAGCAGTGTTAACTGCTTCAGCCCTAAAAGTGATTGGTAAATTGGAATCAGCTAACATGGTTCTAGCAGCCTCTATTAGTGTCTTATTTCTCTTTTCAGCAAAACCATTCTACTGAGGAGTTCTAGCTACACTAAATTCTCTTTTAATACCCTTTTCCCTGCAAAAATCATCCATAACTCTATTTTTGAACTCTGTCCCATTGTCGCACCTGATAATTTTGACTTTCTTATCAACTAGGTTTTCTACTTTTGTTATGAGTGTCTTAAGGATACCAGTTGTTTCATCCTTAGTTCTAAGAAAGAAAACCCATGTAAACATGCTAAAATCATCAGTCACAACAAGACAATACTTCTTAAGATTTATGCNAACTCTGTCCCATTGTCGCACCTGATAATTTTGACTTTCTTATCAACTAGGTTTTCTACTTTTGTTATGAGTGTCTTAAGGATACCAGTTGTTTCATCCTTAGTTCTAAGAAAGAAAACCCATGTAAACATGCTAAAATCATCAGTCACAACAAGACAATACTTCTTAAGATTTATGCTACTCACAGAGTAAGACCAAACAAGCCCATATGCAAGATATAAAGTGGGTGAGCAATAGAGTTAAAGGCCTTGGTCTTATAAGAAGCTTTGTGTTGCTTGCCTTTAAGACAGGCAACACATGTTTTGTCATTTTCAAATATTTTCTGAGGCAAACCTTTTACCAAACCATCTTTCACAATTTTATTTATGGTTTTAAAGTTTATGTGACCAAGTCTTCTATGCCATAACATGGACTCATCTAATGTGGCCTTTGCAATCAAGCAAGTAATATCATCTTTAGCAACAATGTTCTTCATATCAATACTGTATAAATTGCCTTTTCTAGGAATTTTAAGTAATATCTGACTTTCATCAGGCAACTTAAAATCCTTATCAAGGACAAAGAATTCATTGTCAATAAAAAGAACTTTGTTTTTCTTGTCACACATCTGTGACACACTGAAGAGATAATACTTAAGCTCTTTCACATCGTACACATTTTCAAAGTCTAAGTTTCCAGTTTTGATTGTACCTTTACCAGAAACTTTACCATCAATTCCACCTCCAAAGCTGACAAATTGTCCATCAAAAGGTTTGAAATCTAAGAGATAGACTTATTGCCAGTCATGTGCCTTGAACATCTACTATCTGAATAACCTTGATCTTCTGTTTTTGTATGTCCCTGCACATAAAATAAAGGAATTACTTTCTTTTGGAGACCCAAGCCATTATTGACTTGGATCTGCCTTGTGTATAAATAAAATTATATCTATCAAAGGTCAATGATACACCATTAGGATTGTTTGAGGAGTTGGTTCCTTTTGGTCTCCATTCCCAACGTGTTGAGGCCTTCACAGAATTTCCCAAATTTACCCTGTTTTTGTTTACATGACCAGCGGTGGTAACTTTTGGCCTAGCAGTGGAAACTGCTGGCTCAGAAATTTTGCCTTTTGGTACCCACTTCTGGTTGTAAACAACCTTTTTCTCATAAAAGGTCCTTTTACCTATTTGTGCAAATTTAACAAAAGTTGTGATTGGTTTTGTACTTGAAACAGGTGGTTTTTGGGTAAGCAGTTTTAATAGTTCTAGCAGTAGCAAGAGATTTAATTCCAGATCATAATTGAACTGCTCTAGGAATCATGTTGCTGTGAGTATAAGGGTGAGTATATTTTTGAAAATCAGTATGTGAGTAATTTTCCTTCCAGTCCTTTGCCAGAACTTCTTAGCCCTCATGCTAATAAGTGCAACCTGCCACTTGATATCCATCTCTTCAATATCATCATCATCTACTTGCTCCATATCTTCATGAGTTAGAAGTGAACCACTGACATGGCTTGAGATAAAAGCATAAAAGGTAGGGTCTCCAAGTCCAACAACCTTCTTTTTATTACTAGCAGTGTAACACTTATACTAACAGTGGAAACAACAAGACCAGTAGTAGAATTATCTTCATCACTATCATCATCAAAACAGTCATCAACAGAAGATGATAGAAGTGCCAAGTTCCCATAACTTGTACTTAACTTTCCAGCCTTCTTTAACCTTTGTTCAAGGATTTTAAAATTATTGTAAAGGTCATTGAGTTTCACGGTTTCAATTTCTGGTTTGTTTTCCCAGACAATTACATTAGTTTGAAACTCTGAAGGCAAACTCCTTAAGAACTTCAGATTGTGGTCTTCCTTGTCTACCTCAATGCCAAAAACAATCAGTTGAGTTACAATCTTCTGGATTCTTGTAAAGATGCTATCAATAGACTCATTGTTGGATGCTGATAAGTTTTCATAACTCTGCTTTAACAATGTTTTCTGAGTTTTCTTGGTAGCATCATTGCCACCAAACACTGAGCAGATCTCATCAAACAAGGTCTTTGCTGTTGTGTACTTGCTGAATGCAACAATTTGATCCTTGGGAAGAGTCAATAGAAGCAAGCTTCTAGCCTTCAAGTCATTCTTTTTCTGAAGCATTTCTTCATTAGTAACTGGACCAGTATTCCACTTCTGAACCACCTTGCCATCAATTGTTTCAGAAGAAGTACCAAGCTTGAATGAATCACCAAACATAATGATCTCCCACAGAGCATAATCTTGTACAAGGAAGTACTTCTCTATCATGATTCTCCACATCTCAAACTCATTGAGTTTGAGCTTTGGAAGCCTTGCTGCAACATTCGATTGGTTGTTTTCCATCTCCATTGGATTTGTTAAAGTGAGTAAGTTGTTTCTTTGGATCTTCTAATTCAAAGTATCAGAACCTGGCTCTGACACCACTTGATGAGGATCTAAACACACGCCTTGTGTTAGATAGATACTTTGAGTATATGCTATGTAGCACGCGGAATTTACTACAAAGCACTTAGAATATTATTTGTGTGATGTATATGAATGTATATGAACAATAATAAGTATGAACATAGATGTTAACCAAACTTGTAGCTTCAATATTATTAAGAATAATATGAGTGATCTTAGATATCACTAGGGTTACACCTTGAAGCTATAGCAATGAATCATATGTTTAACCTAAACCTAGGACCTCCTTTTGTAGGACAAGGAGTCGTTTACAAGATAAGTATAAGTCTAACTAAATAAGATATTAACAAGATCTTTTCTATACTTATCTATTACACGAATACATAACAGTTATCATATAAGCTGTGGAAACTATATGTACTAGCAGTGGTAATGATGTTTCCATTGCTAGTGTATTCTTCTAGCAATTTCTTCTTCCAAGCATAACAGTGGTAACTGTTAGTTTATACCCAACAGTACAGGTCTCAACCTAGAGGTAATCAAAGAAATTGGAATAATATGAAATCTCAACAGCTATGTAGTGATTTTGTTATGCAAAACAAAACTTGTTTTGTATGTGGTAGTTATAACCACTTTCCTGCATATTGTGAAAATAACCCATGGAAAAAGGTGACTTCAAGGGATACAAGGGTATTTGGGAATAAACAACCTAGAGTGAATAAATATGTTTCAAATAAAACTCACTCTAATGTTAATATGATACCCAGAGCAGTTATGTTAAATTATGGCACAAAACAATTTTGTACTGCTAGACCAAACAAAACTGTGTATCAAAGACCAACTATTTCATGAGCAAAACCAAGTTTTTCAAATAATAAGGTGGCTCAAACAGTTAATAAGTCCTTTTTCAATAAAACAGCTAAGTATAATCAAAAATGGTACCTAAAGTTGAAACTGTTAAGCCAAAAGTACCCTCTGTTAGGCCAAAAGTTTCTATTGATAGGCAAAAGAAAGCTGTTAAGGGTAATATGGGAAATGGCATGAAAGCCACAGCACAATGGGTTTGGAGACCAATACAAGGTGACAAAGCATCTATCGTTTTAAAGAAACATACTTTTATTGATGAAAGAGGTAGAATCAAGTCAGTAATGGCTTGGGCTCCAAAAGTTTAGTTGCTTTTGTCATTATGCATTGTTAGTCTTATTCTAAATTGTTACAATGGAAAATGCTTTGTGTGTATTTTTCATGGTTTTAGACTAACATTTGCAGGCAAGAAAAGATGCTTTTACTTGCATTGGATTTGGTGTGCTTTGGAATGGAACATTGTGGTACTTATCACACAACAAATGGTCATTGGTTCACCATGTCTAACCCACATAAGAACCAACTAGTCCAAAGCAAATGGATCTTGGTAAAGACTTAAAAAAATCCATCTATGGTTGATAGTTTACCAAAAACTATATGGTTATCAACTCACCATATCTCACAGTGAAGAGTTGGCTAGTCCAAAGCAAACGGCTAATGGTAAAGACTAATCAAATCCGTTGATAGCTGTTAGTTTGCTAAAAACTATGTTGGAGCAGTCTACTTTCAACCTATTTTATGTTCCGACTGCTCTTGAAAATTTTTGGTAAAGTTTGTACTGCTAGTTCAAAGTTAGTACTGATAGTGTAAAGTTTGTACTGGTGATCTAGCCGTTACAACTGTTGTGTCAGTAACAGATTTTTAATTATAGCCATTGGGTAAAAACCGTTTTGTTACCATGATTATAGGGTTGAATAAATGTGAATTATCTCTTTATATATTTACAATATTCTTTTTACCAAAGATAACTTCCTTCTAAAAAGATAATTCTTCTTTGCACATAACTCTCAAACCCTAACAGTCTTAACTCAAGAACTCAATTGGCTCTTATAATTTTACAATTCACATACATTCATTCACTCGTTTAATCTTAATAACACTTTCTAAATGGTTGTACTCAAGTTTGATGATCAACACAACAAAGTTGCTTACTTGGAGAAAAAAAAGGAAAAGGATGGACCCAAGTTTTGGGAAATTATTGATTATCTCAACCATTCTTACTTCAGGTATGCTCTCATTGTAAGTCCCACTCTCTATTCCTCACAACTCAATCAGTTTTGGCTTACTGCAAAAGCCATAACACTTGAGGATTATGATGAGGATACACCAATCTCTGCACTAAGTGCAACTGCGGATGGTGAACTATTCTATGTTACTGAGAAGTCCTTGAGAAGGCATCTTCGATTGGATGACTCTGATAGTATCATAGATATGGCCAACACAGATATTTTAATCGGTATTTCAAAACTGGGGTATGATGTTTCAAATGGTAAACTTACTTTTAACAAAGGTTGTTTTGCACCCTAATGGAGATTTTTGATACATGCACTTCTTCACTGCTTAAGCCCCAAAAGATCATCATGGGAGCAATTCAGTAGCAATATTTCTATTGCTCTTGTGTGTATTTCAAAACATGAAAAATATAATTTTTCTAAATTGATTTTTGAAAGCATGTTGAAGAATGCAGATTCTCCAAATAAATTTTCAATGTATCCAAGGTTTGTCCAACTCATTTTAAAAGCAAAACAAAGCATCTTACTTCCCCACAAAAGAATTTTGCCCACTCCTTTTTTGCAGCAAAAAGTTTTTCAAAATATGACTATTAAAATCCAAGGGTGGTCAGGGGAAGAAAAGCCTTTATCAGAACCTATGCTTGCTTTTCTATCACAGGTACAGGGTGCTGGGTCAGTAAGCCCAACTGATCCTCAAACCACACCCATTGTTGTTCCAATAACAACCTACATACCCATAGTTTCATAAACAAATAGAGAAGGCACAAAAATGTAACTTCTTCTATGGAAACATTCACTCTGCCTCAACCTCATGGTTAAGGTACAAGTGGTGGAGTCTTCTCTAGTCCACCTAGGGAAGACACTAAGCCAATGCTCCATGATGCACCTCTCTCCCCTGATAACACAGTTAGAAGTGCTGAGGGCAGTGTGCAACTTGAGGAATTGATGAATCTTTGTACCAAGTTGTCTAAACAGGTGGCTAAATTGGAAGATGAATTGGCAAAGACAAAAAGGCAGCATACCAAGGACAACAAAGCTCTCTTTGCTGAAATTGAGAAGCTGCAAGAGGAAGTCAAGCAGCTGAAAGGAAAGAGAAGGACTCACATTGTAGAATCTTCTTCATCTTCCCCAGAAGACAAAGATAATGATTCAGATGATGATTCAGGTGAATATTCTTCCAAACAGGAGAGGAAAACAAACTCAGAAACTGAGGGGATGAGATTAAACTTTGAAGAAGAAAAGGAAATGCTGGTGCAGATATGGAATTAGGTGATGATGATACTGAAGAGCTTCAACAACAACAACAGGATACAGAGGAGATTCTTCAAGAAGATACTGAAATCTTAGACTTGGATGCTTTCAAAGAAACTCAAGATACTGCAACAAGTCTACCAGTTTCAACTACAGAAGGTACTGCTGCTACAACATTACCAGTTCAAACTCAAAAAAGAACTGCTAGTGTTATTCAAGAAGAAACTGTTGAAGAAGAAGAGTATCAGAAGAATAGAAAGGATAAAGGCAAAGTCCCAATAACTACAGAGGATGTTTCTTAACCAAAGATAGTGACAGCTAGGGTTGCTGCTCAGATTGATTATGATGCAGAAGTAACAAGAAAAGCTCAAGAAGAGGAAATTGCAAGAAAAACTGCAGAAGAAATTGCAATTTTTATGGAAGCTAAAAGGCTGGAGAATGAAGAGATTGCCTCAACAACAATATTTGGGCAACTTAGTGAAGAGTAGATTGAAATGATGATTGCAACAGATCCAGTGGTAAAAGCTAAAGAAATAAGCTTCTTGCTGATAAAACTCTCACAGAAGAAGAAAGATCAGCACAACTTGCTGATTTTATCTTAATGAAGAATGATCAAGCTCTTGATGACATGATAATTTCAATCAAAAAAGGACAGAAGAAGAAGAGAAAGCCTTCTAAAGCTCAAGTTATAGTTGGAATGAAGAAGTTTTTGTGTAATCAAAGGAACTTCAAGATGTCTCAGCTTAAGGGAAAGACTCATGAAGAAATTGAAAGTCTTTATTATGTTTGGTTCAGAAGATTAAGACATTCTTTCATTCCAATGGATCCTGAGAAAGAAGCTGAAGATCTCAAAAGAAAAGGTTTTCATTTAGAGTTAAAGACAATAAAGAAGTAGAAGAATGAAGAATCTCAAGCTGAAAAATTAACTGAAGAACAGGTGGATGAGATGATTATGATTGATCCTGAAATACTCTACATTGAGCCACTTCAAACAAGACATCCAATAGCTAGCTGGGAGATTCACAGTGACGAATTTGGAGAAGCTTGGAAGATCATCAGGATAGGAGGTGTCACTGGGGTATACAGAGATTTTGAAGCCCTTGTCAGATCTTGTGACAAGGAAGATCTAGATACACTATGGAGATTGGTTCAAGGCAAGTTCAAGGAAGAAGAGCCCATAAGTGTTAAAGCTAAGGAGTTATGGGTGCATTCAGAAGACTTTATGAACCTGGCCCAAGTGATAGATATTGGAGATTTGAAGCAGATAACTTAACCACTCTATGGAAACACTACAACTCAAGTGATGTTCACCATGTATCTATACAAGCTGGAATAGATGTGTTCATGCTAACAGAGAAGGAATAACCTTTGAGAGCAGGAGTACTTACTGTGATGATCTCTTCAAAGTTAAGATGTGAAGAAAGAACACCTCACCTTGAAGACCTGCTGCAAAGAATTCATGAACAGAACTCTAGAGCCATCAAAGCGTTAAGAAGAAGATGAAGTGTTTGGAAGAATCCCCCCATTATCAAAGATCAGAAGATAATTCAACAAACTTAGTGATTTAGGAGAAATCATATGTTTAGGGGAGGATTGTTGGGAATTATCTGCATCAGTGCAAACAAGATTGAAGACAAAGTTTCAACTGCTGAAGGATACACTAACAGTACAAAGTTAGTTAGTACTGTTAGTTATAGATAGTTTGTACTGCTTATATTTTTGGCAGAATAGGATAAACATGTAATGTGATAAGTATAGAAAAGATCTTATGTATATCCTATATGAATAGATTATTCATTGCTTGTAAAGGACTCCTTGTGTCTATAAAAGGAGATCCATATTAGGGTTTACATATCTCATTAATCTCTCTTTCATACGTATTAGCTTCAAGGTTGTAAACCCTAGTGATATTCTTGATCGCTCGTATTAGCAATATTATTGAAGCAGTTTGTTTACTCATTGTTCATTGTTTACTATTACATTTACTCACATCTAATCTTCTAAGTGTTAACTGGTGAATTCCGCTTGCTAGTTAGCATACACTTAAAGTATCACCAACACTAAGTAAGATGTTAAACAGATCCTCACAACCAATGAGAGCTGGGATCAGTCCATACTGGCAATCCGTGTGCAATATTCCCTCTGCCATGTTGTCAGGAGTTCTAGAAGGTCATTTAAGTTGGGTTATTTGGTACGGGGTAAATGGGAGGTAGGGGATAAACATTACATTTAGGCGGGTAAAGGGGTGTTTATTATTTGTTTGATCGGGTGAAGGAGGCGAGTTGACTTCGAGTTTGGTTGGGAAAAATGGGTCACGGGTTAAAGGGTGTAAGGGTTGGGCCATGTTTATTATTTTAAAGGGAGTTGGGCGGGGTTAAATGGGTTTGGGTTTATTATTTTAGATAAAGGCCGGTTTTGATTTATAAGGTTTTAGGATTTTAGATAAGGCTTTTGACAAGGACCATAAGTGTAGATTTTGAAATTATAGGGAGTAAAGCTGTCACTTTTCCAAATAAAGATCCAAGAGCCATTCTTGTATATCCTTGATTATCTGAGGACCTTTGTTGTCATTTCTTCAAAAGAATCTTCAAAGGGACCAATAATGACAATCTTGAAAGTTGAGGGACCATTCTTGCCAATTCTTCAAAGTATACTGCAAGGTCTATTTTTGCAATTCTTTAAATCTCCCAGGGACTTTTTGGACAATTTGAGCTCATATAATGATGAAATGCTTCCCCGGCTTCGGCTTTTGACACTTTTCCAAATCTCGTGCTCGTTTTTTTTGTCTTTTTGGCTTGATTTATGTCCATTTTTTAGATATCCGTTCCTGCACGATCACAAACACAAAAACACAATATCTTTGGCATTTATGGTTAGTTTTTGGTCGTTTTGGTCTTAATTTGGTAAATAAAAGGTATGTGATTAAGCACATACCAAAAACGCAGGAAAGAAGTGAAGCATACACCCATTATTCATCACTGTAATCATAAAGGAATCATTGTTACTCATTCCTCAATTGTTCTTAATCTTTTAATCATCATTACAACCTTTGTAAGACTCTTTAATCATGTTTTCAAGTGATATAATTTCTGTGGTTATTTCTTTGTTTGCCATGAGAGGCTAAGTGCCTTATGCACTAGCATAGATGATGTTTGTAACATGACAATTGGTTGATTATGATTTTTCATGGTTCTAATTCTTTGTCAAGTTAATACTAAGATCTAATTGTACTTTTAAAGTTTCATATACAAAAGAGTTAATCAAGTTAGATTGATTATTATTGGTGTAATAGGTCAAAAGAGACATTGTTAACTAATCAATTGTCACCCTTTGTCTATAAAGGTGTTACCTTATGTATTGACCATTTCATTTGTAACTTGGTTAAACTTAGAAATCTAAAAATTGTAGTTGTCAATTACTTGTGAAACTATCGCGAATCAAGTGATTGAATTGTGTTAGTCTTGTTTGATAAAACTTAATATTGTTTTTGTCATCTTAAAATTTTGACGAGGATTGAAAGTGTTGGAAACATAAGGATTAGTACACCAACTAATCAAATTAGAACACCATCTAATTTGTTGATCATAAACCATGAGAACCATTGTCATAATCATGCTAATTGGATTGTTCAAACTAGTCTAGGCAAGTGTACTTTAGTCTATTGAATTTTCATCATCATCTTGCTTGCTATTAGAATCATTACTAAGCTTGTGTTATATTCAACTCACGTTTTAAAAACTAAACAAATCCTTGTGAACGACTGATGCGTATTGTGTCACATTGTAGTTGATGAGACGAAAATGTTACGTTTTTAGGGGTCAGTTTGAGTCCTAATTCGTATATTATTGGATCGGATTTCACCCAAAGTCGTTTCTTTTCTCATTTTAGGTACTTTTGAGGAGAAAATCACAAAAGAAGCATTTTCGGGCGTTTTCGGAGCAAAAAAGTGCAGAAAACAACAAAATCTCAAAAGACCCTAAAGTGCACAGAAGGTGACGGCGTCACAGGCTCCAAAGTGACGACGTCAGGAACAAATGAAGTGAAGAATTGGAAGTTACTCATGATGGGCCAGAGAGTTTTTAGCCTATTTTGGTGACGGCGTCAGGGAAGGCCNAATTCTTTGTCAAGTTAATACTAAGATCTAATTGTACTTTTAAAGTTTCATATACAAAAGAGTTAATCAAGTTAGATTGATTATTATTGGTGTAATAGGTCGAAAGAGACATTGTTAACTAATCAATTGTCACCCTTTGTCTATAAAGGTGTTACCTTATGTATTGACCATTTCATTTGTAACTTGGTTAAACTTAGAAATCTAAAAATTGTAGTTGTCAATTACTTGTGAAACTATCGCGAATCAAGTGATTGGATTGTGTTAGTCTTGTTTGATCAAACTTAATATTGTTTTTGTCATCTTAAAATTTTGACGAGGATTTAAAGTGTTGGAAACATAAGGATTAGTACACCAACTAATCAAATTAGAACACCATCTAATTTGTTGATCATAAACCATGAGAACCATTGTCATAATCATGCTAATTGGATTGTTCAAACTAGTCTAGGCAAGTGTACTTTAGTCTATTGAATTTTCATCATCATCTTGCTTGCTATTAGAATCATTACTAAGCTTGTGTTATATTCAACTCACGTTTTAAAAACTAAACAAATCCTCGTGAACGACTGATGCGTATTGTGTCACATTGTAGTATAGAGATGTTTATGCCTTATCAAGTTTTAAATTTATATTTTGCCAACTTATCCTATAACACACACACTAACGAGCAGTGTACACGATAAATATGTAGATAGTATTAAGCAGAGTTTTGATCACTAAGAGTGGAACATAATATATAGTTATTCTTATCAGTATTTTAACTTCCTAAGTTAGTTTTACAACCTAATCTAACGCAAAGGGGGTTTTAGTCTGAGAGACTAGCACGATTTGGTTTGATTAATCCTAAAACTATAAAACTAATGAGATAGAATTACAACGAATGGCAAACACGTACACAGATAGATAATAGACACAGATAGTAATGATTAAGTAGCTTGTCACTTGTTTTATTGCTAGTTTTATATGATGAGTATCGTAATCTTATTTGTCTCGTTGGATCTTAAGTATAGGCGAGTAAACCCTTAATGATTACTTATGTCTAAAAGTTATATTACTAACTTATTAGGTTAGTGACATAACCGTGGGAGGAGGTATGGCAGCCCCGAGCAAGCCACTGATAGACACAGAGGTTATCAATGCACATATAAAAAGAACAAAAAAACATCATATAAACTTTAATCAATGGGAAAGCAATTTTAAGGGGAGCAATATGGTAGTCACAAGCCCATCAATCCTGATAGATTAAAGTTTACTATTACAATAAAACAAAACTACTTAATGGAATTAAATTACAAGCAGGACCTTCTTACTACTCTAAGATCTTCAATGTGGTGTGCCTTGTGTTGTCTGTTCATTGCTTTTCTTCTCCTTAGGGCTTCTGTAATAGCTTCTCTAGGTTTTGGTACCCGAAATTCAGCTGTATCTTGGGGTATTTATAGTTTCTGTTCGAGGGCTAGATGGGGCGCATCAACTAAGTTGATGCGGCATATCTAGATAACTTCGTGTGGGGTCCAAGATTAATATATTCTAGAATATTCGTACACCGTCTTCAGATGCGGCGTATCTTGAATCTTTATGCAGCACATGTCCTTTAGTATCTTGGATTGTCTTTGGTGAAATCTTCAGAGTGATACGCCATATGTCATAAGTGTAATGCGGTGTATCTGGAGTAGAACAAGTTTGTTTTTCTTCGTTGACCAAAGTTTCATATGTAGTGCATGATATAATCAGATGCGGCACATTCTTCAAAGTCAGTCAATGGTCTTCGAATTCATCTAAGTATGATGATACGGCGTATTCGTCTAGAATGATACGGCGCATCTCTTTGATTTCAGTAGACTTTTTCCATCTTGATCATTTTGCTCCATAATTCGTCCAAAATCACTAAGTTTCACCAATTGCTTGTTTTTACCTGAGAATTACTAAAGTAAATGATTAAGTATCAATTCTCATAGAGAATGTAATAAAACAAGTCAAATAAATAGGATTCTTGATAACAGTTAATTATTTCTTAACTGTTAATAAATTATTTGCTTGTGTATAAATAGGATTTTCTTAACAGTTAATTGCAGGATTTTCTTGAAAATAAATTATTATTTTTGTTGATTTTCTTGAATCCATTAACATAATCTCAGCAAAATAATGATGGAGGAAGTGTTAGGGATGTTTTTGGGGTGTCCCCAATTGATCAAAGTGATACCAAAATCGTTCTAGGTCTTTGGTATTTATAGGATTAAGCAAGAGTAGCTTCCAAGGTTTACCAAAAATAACCTGCTTCTATTCCGACTCTGATATAGTGTATCCAAGAACCTAATACGCCATATGGGCTTCAGGAATAGAGAGGATTCCTTTTTCTCTTCACGTGGCTGCTTGAATCGCCTAAAACGGAGTCCGGATGAAGATTTTATGACTAAAACAGTGAAGCATCCTGTAAAGTTGTTACGTAAACGTTATTTCTTCATTTGGCTTCGATTCTTCACTTGGTTTCTTGATTAATGCTCGTATACAATGTATCTCATGGATTGGATACGCCGTATTTAATGTAATCCCATCTTGGTCTTCAAATAGCTAGGGCTTCTATACGGTGTATTCATAGAATCCGATACGCCATATTCTTCAAATATCTCATGTTCTTCAAATCGACAAATTTTCATATACGGCGTATTCCAGATAATGCATAAGTCGTATTCAACAAAGTCAGGCAAGGTCTTGAAATCTTCTAAGTATATGGATACGGCATATCTAATTAGCATTTATACGTCATATAGAGTGTCTGATCAGTAGGCTTTCTTTAATATATTCATTTTTGCTCCAAAACACGTCTTTTTCCATAACGTTCTCCAAATGCTCTAATATTACCGAGATTTACAAATGTAAATGGTTAAGTACCAAATCTCATATAAAATAGTATATATCAATTAATATACATGTGATAAATGATGCTAATAATATGTCGTTATTTGATGTCATCAATGAGAAAATGAATGTAATAATAAAGTATAAAAAACATTCCCCCTGCTACAGACACATTCCTTAACCCTACCCACACATCCCCACCTATCACGAACCTTAACGGTATAATAGGGGCACCATTACGGACACCGTAAGAGACCATTACAGGACAATACGGGCCCCATCGCGGAAAATTTCGGGACAATACGGTCAATAATGGGCCCATCCTTGATTTGCAGACATCACATCACAATCGTGTCAAAACCCCTATTCCGTCATGGTCCGTGATGGATAGTAACGGTCCGTGCGGGGTGTGAAAATAAGGTTTGGGATGTGTCTATAGTATATTATTTAATTAAAAAGGTAAGGATTATTAATATAATTATAAGGATAAAGATAAGGAGTGGAATGAGAATGCTCTTAGATTATGTTTGTTTTTTACTTTCAGATCTGCAAAGAGCTTTATGTCTGCAGGCGCCCAAACATAAGTGTTGAAGAGAGTTTATTTATTTTATTTTTTTTAAAAAGAAAAATCTGAAATGAGCTTTTGTTCGCTTAAAAAAGAATCATTTATTTAATGCTACACATATTTTCCCTCTTTATTTACCCCACCACCATTCTCCGGCCACCACCACTCGCCTGCCACCACACCATCACTCGCCGGCCACCGCCCACCACCACTCGCTGGCCGCCACCACACGCCAGCTACCACAACACTACTCGACGGCCACCGCCACCACCACTCATTGGCCACCACGCTACCACTTCAATTGCAGACAGTGCTAGTTTATAAAACAAACAGTAATATATTTTCAGCTTGCAGACCTTCATACCACATTTTCAATTGTAGACATGATATCAGACGAAATCAAACTGCAGACATTTTTGTTTTCAAAAACAAACAACACCTTAGTCTATCAATAGTAACTCTATCCGGTATCATACGCGAACTAGGCAAGAAGGCCGATGTATCACCAACTAAAACTTCCAATTAAAAAAGTTGTTACTAACTGTTTGGTTAAATATTTGCTTATAAAAACCTGTTATTAACGGTTTGGTTATGGTTTATTGAAAAATCGTCAAAACTGGACCACAAATAACCCTAATGAAGCGTTCATAAACGAGCAACAAGAGAAATATATTGTCTTTTTTGCTTTGTTTTATATACTTAAAAAGGTACACTAATATCTAAATAACCTTTAAACAACACCTACATATGGTAGATGAGTTTTTCAACCCGTTAAAAAAAACAAAAAAAAAACAAAAAACAAAAAACAAAAAAACAAAAAACAAAAAAAAAAACCGCTAAGTTTCTTAACGACGGTTTGTGCAACGACTATAATTTGAAAAGATGCTTGGAAATAGTTAAACAATGTAATAATTAAATGACAATATCTTCTTTTTTTTTTTTNTCTAACAGACAAAAGAAAGTAAGGAATAGAACAAGTTCTAACGATACAATACAAACACGCAATATACCGACGGCTACTAAAATCAGAAGGGAGATCCCAACGCGACGCCAAAAAAAATGACCTCCCATGGACGAAGCCGAACACCCGTTGCATCATACCACAAATGCAAAGAGATCTAACCGACATCCTTTGTTCGTCTCTTTAAGGCAATGTGTAGGAGAATAGTTTCTTTTACGTTGCCATAATAACTCCAAATCTTAAAATCGCTAGGAAAATAATCTTTCCACGTATGTAATTGCGCGAGAGAGAACGACCCTTGAACATTCCCATCAGGGTCTCTAGCTCGTCGGTAATTACAGGACCAACATAATCAAGCCACGTAGAACAAGACTCTTCAGCAAGGTTTAGATCAGTACTCGGGGGCGTAGATGGAGACATAATGCTAGAATCATTTACAGCAGCTTTAACTGGCTTAATCCGACACTTATCTTGATGTAATAACCTGTTGAGCAGAAAAACATCAAGATCATCCAAACCGTTATTATGATGTGTTAATCGTTATGCCTTAGCGCTACTTCTGTCAAGAGAGGACAAATCTTCTGCAACTTCTGGGATACTATTGTTCCGATTTGAGGCACTTATAAAGATGAAATGGCGTCTTTTCTTCATTTACAAATTTCGCATTAAGTTTTGATCTCCAAGTTGTATGTTTTTTTCTTACATTTGCAAGAAAATCATCCTTAAACTTATCGTCGCCTTCAACTTCCACGTCACGCTACACATTTATAGATAAAAAAAAGTTAACGGGTAAAGATGTCTACTTTTAAGTAAACTACAAATAAGAAGAGTACTATATAATACCTTAACTTCAAACCACAATTTTTCCCATTTTTCCTTTGGAAATTTTGATTGTTCTATGTTATATGAAAAAGCAATCTTCATTTTGACCCCGATCCATGATATGGATTAATCCGAATATTCCCCAATAGCATGACCATCGTCGTCAAACTCAATTTTATAACGTTTATCACGTTTTAGTGTCGCATAACTAGCAAAAATTAAAGTATAAAAAAGATTATAATGTAATCGAATTAAAAAGTAATTACAACTAATAATCTAACAAAAAAATATAACATTTAATCAAAAGAACTTATAATTAACTACTAACTGACACAGCATTAAATTTAATTAAAACTATAAACATGTAAACTAAACTATCTAACTTTATCCATCAAAGTTCTAAGACTTCAGTATTAGTCCTCCCCCATAACGTTTTATTATTTAGACTTGTGTAGTCGAACCAGTTTTAATCAAAAAAAGTCGTACCAACTTAAACAAAAACAAGCCAAACCGATTATAACCGAAAAATAGGAACCGGTTTCAACCGAAAAAGCATAACTGGTTTTAACCAAAAAAGTCAAACCGATCTTAATCAAAAAAGTCAACCCGGTTTTAACTAAAAAATATCAAGATCATCCAAACCGTTATTATGATGTGTTAATCGTTCTGCCTTAGCACTACTTCTGTCAAGAGAGGACAAATCTTCTGCAACTTCTGGGATACTATTGTTCCGATTTGAGGCACTTATAAAGATGAAATGGCGTCTTTTCTTCATTTACAAATTTCGCAATAAGTTTTGATCTCCAAGTGGTATGTTTTTTTCTTACATTTGCAAGAAAATCATCCTTAAACTTATCGTCGCCTTCAACTTCCACGTCACGCTACAAATTTATAGATAAAAAAAAGTTAACGGGTAAAGATGTCTACTTTTAAGTAAACTACAAATAAGAAGAGACTATAATACCTTAACTTCAAACCACAATTTTTCCCATTTTTCCTTCGGAAATTTTGATTGTTCTATGTTATATGAAAAATCAATCTTCATTTTGACCCCGATCCATGACATGAATTAATCCGAATATTCCCCAATAGCATGACCATCGTCGTCAAACTCAATTTTATAACGTTTATCACGTTTTAGTGTCGCATAACTAGCAAAAATTAAAGTATAAAAAAGATTATAATGTAATCGAATTAAAAAGTAATTACAACTAATAATCTAACAAAAAAATATAACATTTAATCAAAAGAACTTATAATTAACTACTAACTGACACAGCATTAAATTTAACGAGACATGCAGAACCCATGCTACGCACGGGCTAAGAATCTAATTGTTAATTGTGTATTCTTTTTGTATATATTGGCGAGTGTATACTTAATTATTGTTTCGTATGTTGTATGAAATGTTTTAACTTTCTTGTATAAAAATTTAAAAGTATTTGATGTTGTTTTGGTTTTGTGGTGTTGTATTTTATATATGGGCTTTTGGTTATTAAGCTGTGATGGCTTTGTTTCTTTTGGCCTATTACTTATTTGCATGATAAAAAATGGCTTTATTTCTTTTGGTCTATTACTTAGCCCTACAATACTTGTCTATTAGATGGATTTTGCATGGTAATATGAAGCACACAGGGTATATCTAATTGGTTATAGTTTAATGTGCATTAAATATTTTCTTTATTAAGTTTGTAAGTTAAAGTTTGTGTAATAATGTATATATAACAATGCCACATAAACTGTATAAAATCCGTTACCACTTTTAAATGTAAAAGTAATTGATCGATATATTGAGAGTAGCTTAAATGCAAAGATGGTTGCTATTCTTCTTCCATGTAACATCTACAATCAATAAGTGCCTCAATGAATACGTGAACACTTCGTATGCCTCTCAATAAACACACTTGCACTTCGCAAGTAATTGATCAATAAATTGAGAGTAGCTTAATTGCAAAGATGATTGTTATTCTTCTTCATACTTTATTGCATGGTTATGATTCTTTGTATTAGAAGTTTCTCTTAGTTGTTAAAATCACTTTAAAAGCACCCTCCAAATACCCTCTAAATCAGTATAAACACAAATGACATTATCCTTTAATGATTTCAAAAACAAATAACAAAACTATTTTTTTTTGTTCGACTTTTTAATTTTCTTGAAAAAGTGATTGAGTATAAAAAAATTATTGCCTAACAATGACATGGCGTATATGCTTATAACGTGGAAGTTTATTATATGACGAACATTCATTCATATTTTTTTATTTAATAGAGTTTGAATTTTATATTTTAGCATGATCATGATGATAAAAAGGTTAAAAAATATAACTTTCACATCATGAGATTACAAAATTAAAGCTCAGGTTAATTGATCCTCCAACAATTCAGTATATACATATATGGATATCAAAGAGTCAAAAAGATTAAACGCAAATAAAATATTAACATTCAAATCCATCCAACTATTGAGTGTCGCAATGGAATCATCAATAAAAATGAGACTGATTAGATGATGATTCAGCTTCATATATTGTAGACAACCGAAACCTAAAGGACCGAACAGCCAACCGAGTTTGCCTCGATGAATATCTTTGCATTCCATTGGTTGAGCATGATTTCGACACTCCTAAGCTCGAAGACGATTGTTGTTGGCATCTTTCTTGTGAGGAAAGCTTTGCATGAACATAATTGTTTCTCGGTAGTGATGGGTCTCTTGTTTAATCTTTTCTTCTTTCTCCAAGTGGACTTTAAGTTTCTCTTCGTCATATTTTTGTTGTTGCAACTCTAGTTGAGTTAGTTGTTTTGCTTTCTTCCTCTTCTTTTTATTCTAATTCTTTTTTTTCCTTTATCCATTCCCTGACATTTGGAAAATCGATAATACATATAACAATAGAGCTTAACTTTATCTCTCACGAATACTTTTTTTAAGAAAACGAAATGAATGAATTTAAGTTGGCCACCCCTTCCTCGTTCATGAGGGGTCAAATAAAATCAAATACATTTTACGTGTATAAATATATTTTGTAAAAGGGAAAAAAAACACATACGGTTGTTGGTGAAGATATCATCTCCTATACCATCTTCTTGCCCAAACCTATCATGCAAAAACAATACATATAAGATTACTAACAATCAATCATTAACAATACAATCACAAACAAATACCCATGTGTCAGCATGTTTGCCAATGTTATTAATCATTTTGGAGCTGCTCATTATACACGACAACAACCAAAACTAAACTTAGTATCATATCACATTACCAAAAGAAACAATTCAAATAAATAAATATACATCACAACCATTTTTCAATAACCTTCTTCATCAATGACTCATGCACGCCACGATGACTAAAATGAGTTTGGTTGAACGTGGTGTCGGCGGCGGAAACAGTTGATGTTGGTTGGTTCCGGTGGATGTGGCGGTGGAATAATTTGTTGTGGGTTGCTAAATTGTGCTATTTATACTTAAAAGAAGTAGTTGAAAGAGTTACCCAATTAATTTTCCTATTAAAGATCAAGTAATGCATACACTAACAATTAAAATAGACTCTCCAAATGCCTTAATCCATGTAACCTCTACAATCATAAGTGCCTCAATGAATACATGAACATTTCGCATGCCCCTCATAAACATGGACGCTTGACATGAACGTGGCATTAATCTTGATTCTCGCATGGCTACATTTTTCACTTCTAAAAACTATGTCATCAATGCTCCTCAAAAAATTGGTGTCATTAATACTCCCCCTTAAATTTTAGGACTCAATCTTATATGTTTATAGATTAAAACTATAAACATGTAAACTAAACTATCTAACTTTATCCATCAAAGGTCTAAGACTTCAGTATTAGTCCTCCCCCATAACGTTTTATTATTTAGACTTGTGTAGTCGAACCAGTTTTAATCAAAAAAAGTCATACCAACTTTAACAAAAACAAGCCAAACCGATTATAAGTCATACCAACTTTAACAAAAACAAGCCAAACCGATTATAACCGAAAAATAGGAACCGGTTTCAACCGAAAAAGCATAACTGGTTTTAACCAAAAAAGTCAAACCGATCTTAATCAAAAAAGTCAACCCGGTTTTAACTAGAAATGCTGAACCTGTTTTAGCCGAAATAACCAAACTAGTAAAACCGAACTGGCTTTAACATGAAAAAAAAAGAAGAGAGAGAGAGAGAGAGAGAGAGAGAGAGAGAGAGAGAGATGAAGATGAACCGGTTTTAACGGGAAAAACCAAACTGGTGTCGAGAAAAGCTGTTACTGGTTTTAACCGAAATAAGCCAAATTGGTTTTAACTGAAAATTGGAACTAGTATCAACAGAAAAAACCGAAGTGGTTTTAATTTTTGTCGAAAAAGACTGAACAAGTTTTAACCCAAAAAAATTGAACCGGTTTAATCAAAAAAAAAAAAAGTCGTACCAGTTTTAACCAAATTTGGAACTAGATTTAATTGAAAAATCCGAACTGGTATTAATCAAAAAATCCAAAATGGTTTAGTTACTAGTTCAAGAGAAAACATATGTTAGGTTCAAAAATGGAAATTCCAGAATCCGTCCCGATTCTGGTCCCTGTTTGACAATTTATTTTACTGACCAAATGGTTGATTTAAGCTTTGAAAATTTAGATGCATGTTCCTACATGTGTTAGGAACTCAAATATATGTTTGTTGTAATTTTAACCAAACAGAAACTTTTATAAAAAGGCAAATTCACACCCACCTCCTTTCTCCCCCTCCCACGATTTTCCGGGCACCCCACCACCATTTTTCGGCAACCCTATTTTCCGGCTAAAAAAAACCTCAAAACAAAATAAATAGCCTCGGATAGCATTTCCTCTTACTAAAGAAATAGTATTTTTCCTTTTATTACAACAATTTCAAAATAAATAAAAGAATAAATTATGATTTTAGCCTCGGTGATTTATACCAATTTATGATTTTGGCTCAAAATAAACAAAACCCCATGTTTTATTTTAAGTAAAAACTCATGTTTTTACCACTGCATGGGCTAAAATCATGAGTTTTTGAAACCACAGGAGCCAAAATCATGATAAATTTTAAAACTAGGCAATAATCATGAATTGGTATAAACCATGTAAGGCCAAATTCATAATTTGCACACCCAACCCGATATATACCTGATTTTGATTACAATTTATTTTAACCGACCCGACTCACTTGGCTGAACTGAACTAACTAGTCAGCCCGAAATTTTCAACGACCGAAAAATTTTGCACAACCTAAAAATAATTTTTGGGTACCCCGTTGAATAATTAAATTAAATATTGTGATGTGATAGTAAATGGAGGTGTTCAACGTAAAAAATGGGTGTGAAACCAATTTGCATGCCCAATTGTTATGCTTTTAGAAAGTTAGGACTAAGGGTGGTGGCAATGGGCACAGTATGAGCTCGGTATGGAAGCAAACCGCACGGTAACACCATTGCCACCTCTGCGGTTTGGCTTTGGTATGGAGGCAAGCTGCATTCTTTGCCTAGACGGAATGGAATAAAAGCAAGTGTTTTGCAATTAATTTTTGGACAGTTGGGAGGGAATCATGGTTGCCACTTAAAAAGTATGGTGAGATATGAGAGAGGCATGAATGAGGTGGAATAATATTATTGGTGGGTGGTGAGGTAGGGGTGGGGTATGGTATCATAACTGCCACCACCTAATAGTTATATTTTTTAAAGTTAGAACCGTTTAAAACCGATTTGATTTAGTTTAAAGCTATAAAAAGGCTATTTAGATAATTACATGCGTCGTTCAAAATTATACAATATATAAAGTGGGCGATTGAGTGTAGTGGTAGAGGGAAATTTACAACAAAAAAAATTATAAGTTCAAATCTTACCTTAAGTGTAAAAATGTACCATTAAAAAAAATACATGCATGGGGCCAATAAATGTAAAAAAACAAAAAAGTATGCTTCGGTGGATGTAATGTGGCTCATCGTGAGCGGTATCCTCAAGATGGATGATTTTAAAAATATTTACTAAAAACTTTTATTTTCTCGTTCCTTAACTTATTAGATATATAAATTTCTATCTAAAAAATAATATTTGTCGTGAATATAAGATTGAGAGAATGAAAGTGTTCTTCAATTGATCTACAATGTCAAAGATACATGGGTTATATATAAGATAATATTATGGTAAAAACCCTAATAGCTAAATGGGTCATGAGCCTCTTATTAGTTATATGGACATCCACAATATAATGATTCATAACACTCCCTCTTGGATGTCCATATTGTTAATACACTTAGGAATTGCTGCCTCATTAAAAACCTTATCAGGTAAACCCAGTGGGACAAAACCATGACTTAGGGAAAAAGAGTGCAGCGTGTATTATCTCCCTCTGATGACTATATCACTTGAGCTATTTGAGTAGGTGCATTCCAATGTTGTAGTTCAATATCCTGAATGTTGAGGTAGAAGCGCCTTGGTAAATAGATCCGTCAAATTGTCACTTGAATGAACTTGTTATTAATTGCTAAATTCCGCATAGTAATTAAATCATATTACAAGTCAGCTTCTATATAAATATTGTCTTGGTTTACTAAGATAGTATTACTAGATCATTGCTCAACTGGGATCAACAACATGGGTTATATATATGATAATATTAGGGTAAAAACCCTAATAGCTAAATGGGTCATGAGCCTCTTATTAGTTATATGGACATCCACAATATAATGATTCATAACACTCCCTCTTGGATGTCCATATTGTTAATACACTTAGGAATTGCTGCCTCATTAAAAACCTTATCAGGTAAACCCAGTGGGACAAAACCATGACTTAGGGAAAAAGAGTGCAGCGTGTATTATCTCCCTCTGATGACTATATCATTTGAGCTCTTTGAGTAGGTGCATTCCAATGTTGTAGTTCAATATCCTGAATGTTGAGGTAGAAGCGCCTTGGTAAATAGATCCGCCAAATTGTCACTTGAACGAACTTGTTGAACAATAAAATCACAATTCTTTTGTAAGTCATGATATGAAAAGAACTTTGGCAAAATATGCTTTGTCTTGACGCCTTTGATGTAACCTTCCTTGAACTAAGCAATCCATGATACATTATCTTCATGCAAAACTGTTGGTGCCTCCTTCCCAGAATTTCTAAACGGTTGGATGAACTATCCGCGATTGTTTGCTTTGCCGAACACCATAAATTTCACTACCGTCACTCCTACATTAGTAAAACCAACTAAACTTGTTTTGATGGGTTAGTAAAATATAAACCCATATCCTTTGTACCTTGAAGATACCAAAATATTTGTTTTACTACATTTGAGGATTATCCCTCGTTAAAACTAGGGGTGGAAACGAGCCGAGCCGAGCCCGAGCCTGCCAGAGCTCGTGCTCGGCTCGTTTAAGTTATAAAAAGCTCGGGCTCGAGCTCGGCTCGTTTCGAGCCTTAAATTTTAAGCTCGAGCTTGGCTCGTGGTATATTATATGGGCTCGGGCTCGGCTCGAGCTCGACTCGTTTATACGATTTGGCAATGAAAAAGTTAAAGCTTGGCTCGAGCTCGAGCTTGGCTCGTAATATATCATTATTGAGCTCGTTAATAAGCTCGAGCTCGGCTCGTATATATGTTTAATACTTGAAATATCATAATGTCGTATAAGCTCGCGAGCCCAAACGAGCTTTGTATGTAAAGCTCGGGCTCGAGCTCGTTTAGGATCGACTCGTTCGAGCTTTTTACTGATCTGATCCTAAGCTTTTCACAAGCGGCTCGGCTCATTTCCACCCCTAGTTAAAACCTTACTAGATAAAACCCATTGGGACAAAATTCTAGTGAAGGGAAAAAAATACATAACTCCTTTATAAGCTCGGGGATGTTGCCTCATTAAAAACCTTGCCGAAAAACTCTGTGGGGAAAAACCGTGGTCAAGGGAAAAAGAGTGCAATGCGTATCTTCCCTCCCCTTGATGATCACATCACTTAAGCTCATTGAATTAGTGAAATGCACCTTAAAGTGTCTTGATAGAATCACATGAATAAATATTTTCTACATTTAGTTCGCATATCCAATTTAAGGATTAAGATACGTCATACATCTCATTCAAGTACATCATTGTACTTCGCATATACACATTTTAGTATGGCACATTTAAATCAACATTGTGATCATCATCTTTATAAATCAATGGGGTCTTTTCAGTATCATGTGACCTCATAAATATGAGTTGTCGTTTCTCCATATAATGATATTACGTATCTTTCTCTATCTTCCATGATGTACAAGGATTTCATCCTTAAGATAACAAACTATCTTTTATTTCAGGGTTCAATTTCTAAGCATTTAATCAGCTTTGAAGCTTCATCAGAGTTCCATCAATATTCAAAATATCAAACTACATGAACCCTTATATCATATTGAAAACCAGATATTCTTATAAAGTAACATGGGCAAACATAGTCATTTTATGACACAATTTCAGTGAGTATATGCTAAGGCGATTATAACATATAAGCCCAATAATATGATTGATTCATTATAATCAAATAATGTTCTTGAGAACTTTTCTTATATGCTCTAAGCATTCAAAATCACTAGCATGTTTCTTGCATTTTATATATTAAATAAAATCTCAACATTACATGACCTCTCTTCATATCTCTTTTGACGCACATCAATTACTTAGTAAATTGCCAAACTTATACAATATTAAAACACATTATTGGATCCACCACATGAACATGTATCGTCATTATCATTTCAAAGTCTTTGTGAAAATATATGTGTGCCATCACTTGCGCCTTATGCTCAATTTAATTTCGCTATCTCACAACGACATTTGTATATCCAATAAATTTTACATATTTAAGTATTTGGACTTTAAGTCCCAATCACATGTCTCATCATACGAGACTTCACTCATTCATTAGTTACTTGCGTCATTAAATTTTGGCCATTCAGTAATACATATGCACTTCTTGCAGATATCCAATATCCTCACCTTTATTTTAGCGCTATATTATTTACTTGCATAATCATTATCATATATAATAGTACAATCGACATCGATTTATTTCTTCTCGATTCCACACTTTACTAGACATTATATATCATTTATTGAGATCTCATGATTTTTCATGTACCCGGGGTTTTTTCAGTTACCTTCATGCCAAATGTCTCTTTAGGAGACTAATATGGGGTCTTTATTACCTAGATTCGACCATCTTAATTTTCTTGCTCCATTTTATTTATTTATTCAAGGACTTATTTGGAATCGATTAGTCTATCACGTTGCAGACGTGCCATAGACTTACTATCAATCATTGGTTTTAATGTTGGGACACACATTTTAATTGGAGTATTAGTAGCATATGTATGATCTAGTCACTTTTTTTAGGTCATAAAACTTGTCTGGCAACTACTAGATCAGGAATGTAAATTGTCCCTTGAACTTTAAGTTCATTTCATTAGTGTGAGGATCAATATTTTTATATCATAATTCATTCCATATTTCTCGCTGCTCAAATTTGTGTGCGTTGTGGTGGATTTAGAATACAGGTTCCGCATATTTACAAAAAACTTTAAATGGGAAACATATGGTTCGTGACCAAAACCATTCTAATGGGGATGATTCATTATAGATTGTTGGCAAGATGCGAATTCATATTTTACAGCATGCCCCATAAACTAAGACTTTTGTTCTCATAATTATTAGTTTTGCAATCAACTGAAAACATTTTATAAACGTTTCAACAAAAACAATTCGCGTATGAACTTGGGCTACATAAAGTTCAACACTTATTCCAATAATCGCCCAACATATGGAAGTATTTACCACCATTTCCAAAGATACGATATGGAAAACCATGCACGCATTTTATAAGTTGAGCCATTAATCACGCTAACCTTAAGTTGCGTCCTTGATGATCATTTTGACGATGCATCATTTTTAAAAACTCAAAATGATCCACATGGCGGATGTATAGGCCTACATACATCCCCTTTATATTCTTTCCAAAACTTTATAACTTATAGGACAAAATCCTTACTTATATGATGGTGTATATGATCAATAACTTCCATTGAGAACAATCAAATCCATTGTGAAAGAAAATTACTGTTCTTCTATATATTTTGCATCTTCATTGACCAGGATGGTCCAACCGGCCATTTAGCATTATCTAACTATCTTATAAAGCATTTAGGCCTACTAAATATAGAAATACTTAAAATTAAGCATCACAATCGTCAAAGCTACATGTACAACTAATTTAAACACACTAATGGCATTAAACTTAAAATGGTAATTTAAACACACTAATGGCATTAAATATCTTAAAATTAAGTAATACAACTAACAAAGCAATATGTACAAGTAAATTAAACACAATTTTGAAACATTAAATATCTCTTAAACTTAATTTTCTAACATTAAACACATTAAATATTAAAAGTCTTAAAATTAAGACATTCAACATATAAAGCACTTGGTACAAATCAATTAAACACACATATAAAAAAAAAAACTTAAAATTAAGAATAAAACATTAAACACTAATTAATATTATTTTTAAAGCACCTCTATGATAAAAAATACATGTTATAATACACATTGTACAAACAAATAAAACACACAAAGCTTTATACAATTTACATTGATGGTACATATGATTTTGAAAACCGGACCAATGGGTTCAACCGGACCAGACCAATGGGCTCAACCGGACCGGACCAACGAGTTCAACCGGAACCCGAAGTCGCCATTGGTTCGGCTAGCCAATAAAAACAGTTCAAAAACGAAACGGAGGATAACCCGTCAGAATCGGTAAAAATGGGTGAATTGGGTTGGATTGGGATCATTTTTTTCTGGTTAATGAGTTCGCCATTGTTATTTTGTTGACGTCTAAACTTTAATCACAGGATACCCGCCGCTGCAACGCGCGGGTACCATACTAGTTAAATAATAAAGTACAATCCATACTAGTAAAGTATGCGAGTAATCAATTAATTAACACTATGTTCTTTAGTTTTTGTATGGAGTGTAAATGAAAGAAAGGTAAATAAATCAAACTTTTTTTGTGTTCTCAAGATTTTATAAGCAAAGTAAAGTAAGAGGAAGGTAAATAAAAGGAAGTAAAGTTGAGTGTTTTAGCTTTCAAAACTTTCACCCAAATATTGGGGTGAAAGTGAATACACGATTGTACAAATGTGGGCTACTTTCTATTTTTCCTTATTTCTTGTTTGCTAGTGTGATTTTTAATGTATTTATTTGTACTTGATTTGACATTTAATTTATTTTTTCTATCTTTTTTAAAGAAAAAATAAATAAATGAAAGCTTTATTTCACTTTCTTTCATTTTGAGAACACATAGTAAACAACTAACTTTCTACTCTTTTCATTACTTTTCTTTCTTTCACTTTTCTTCACTTTACTTTTCATTCCAAAAATACACTCGAGAACAGAGTGTAAATGTCTTACATGCAAACAAATCATATGACAAATAAGCCAAACATACATTACAAACTCAATTGCTTCAAATAAGTCATCTTATGCTCATATTTAATATCTCATTATTCTTAGACAACCTTAAAATAATTTTGCAAACAACACAGTAAATTTATTTATTTTTTCATTATATATCCCTTTCCTCTATTCTTTAGTATAATTAACATATATCAACGTTACACAAAAATAATTCTCATACTTATAGTAATAACGTACATTTTCTATGACACATTTTTCATGTTTTAATTCTCGTGTGTTTCTACGATATCTCAGTGGCTCATCATGTCTTCTTCATCAATTTCATAATATGCACTTCAACCACGTGCATAACTATGATATTTCAGTTTAGTTTTTTTCTTTTACCATAATTGTCACAAGTTTTCTCGCAAATAACTTTTCCTCGACATAAAATAGGTGAGAGGTAACTACATATAGCCAAGTCCATAAAATCGTAGGTGAATCAATTTATAACGAGCTTCAGGAATATCACGAATTTTAGCGTCACATATTTACCTTGAATTATTGCAAGTAAATAGTAATATATGCAGTTATTGCATGCCATTTTCTTATCATCATGTCTTGAATTCAATTTTCATATACACAAGTCTAGTATATAAAAAGGCAAATCTGAATTCTTTTTAGCACGTAGTTTATAAGTCAATAAAATTCAAAATAAAAGTAGATAAAAAATCAGCATAAAAGTTAGTTGTCGGTATGAATCTTATAATCAACCCGTGATTAGTAAGCAAGGCATTAAATTTTATTTCAATGAGTGTCAATAAACACCATAAGATATCCCAAATGCACAACTAAATTTTGCATCTCAAACCAACCAGGCATGTAAATAATCTATCATCATGAGTTGTTGTATACTTCACTTTTTTTTTTCAATTAGATGCATTCATAATCGGAATTGGACAGAATAACCAATTTTGTTGAAACATGTATGGGCAACAAATAATTATCAAATAAATATACGCTTTTAACGATAGCAATAAGGTAGAAAAATCTTTGCCAAATATATAAGCATCTATGGTCAAAATTTAACTTTTTATAAGATATACAATAAAATCAATATCAATCAAGATTAGTCCGTATAACACGTTTTATAACTTGATTGTATAACCATTTTAATAACTTAATCACATTAGCATTTACATGCGAAGAGTTCCCAAATCAATTAAAACACAATTATAATCATCATTCGATAAAATTATATTAAGTATCCGCTAACAAGAATTTGTCATCCTAACATTAACACAATAACTAGGAATAAAATCCAAACGCTAAAATGAACTCATTTAAATTTTAATGTATGGATAGTCGAAAAATATAACAACATAGATATGCAAGAGATCTGGAACTAGGTTATAACAACTTAACATTTGCATTAGCGTCTAAGATGTTTATGATAAATAGTTGATGATCCGTGGTGGATTTTAACGTATTATATATTTATTTATTTATTATAGATCTCCAAACTTCTAAAAACCATCTAAGTTTACGGAATAGCAATTGAAATACATATTAAATAAAACTCAAACTCGAACTCAATTTAGATTAACTCTGGTCATGGTAAAAACATATAGTCGAAAACAAAAAATAATATTATGAGATGATAATGAAAATAATGGGTCTTATACGTACTTTACTCTATTACTAAGAAAACTTCTATTGCACGGCATATTGTATCGATCCGTTATGATCCAGTGTTATGATTGATGTAATCACTAAAAGCATCGAATAATATTAGTTTTGCAATCATAATATCCTAATGATCAAGTAAGCAATTAAATGTTTCAATCTATGTTCACGTGATACTTACAAACCAATTATAATACGAGTAGCATTACAACATATATGTCGATATAAAGAGTTCGTATGTGGCATACCTCAGCGAAAGGGGAAGAGAAAAGAATTCAAGAATCACAAGAGCACTGGGTATCATGTGATCAGATAACACGTTATTGGTATGCCACATCAGCGCCACATTATCAACTCCTAATAACACACCAATCACTCAAACACCCCTCTCTCATAACATACCACTAACATGTTATTGGGTCCCACAAAATACTCCACTAAAAATACCACTCACTCACAATACAAAAAAAAAAAAAAAAAAAAAAAAAAAAAAAAAAAAAAAAAAAAAAAAAAAAAAAAGATACCATTTGGTGTGAGCCAGTCAAATGGCTTGGGGTTCCTTTGGCTCACGAATGGCACAAGTGGCGGTATGGTTTGGCTCACCAATGGCACGAAAAAATATACATTTGGCACGTTAAATGCATTGATACCGTGTGCTCTTATATAAGATCTAGGCTAACAGCGCATGACAATTTTAAGTTAAAGGTGCAAACATAAAATAAAATAAAGGGATAATTACTAAAATGGTCAAGTTGCCCAATCGTTGGGCATTTTTGACCTTAGAAAAAAAATTTCTTATATTGACCAGTTGCCCAACGCAACTTGTTAGGATCATAGTTTTCAACTATTCAGTCAAGTCTCGGTCATTTCAGTAAATGTAATAGGTTGCTAGAATTATCACTTTTATCTTAATTATGTTAGTTACTCGTATGGTTAATGTTTAGTCCAATAAGATGTCCAATGGGCCTAAAAGCCCACACGTTTAGAAGATAGGGAAGGAAGGGATGTCGCCCTACCTTTCACCTATATATAGGACATCATATCTCTTGTATCAAATGTTAGTTATTTTCATATCTTAAGGAAACTATTGTTCTTTCATCTTTCATATTGATCTTAATCAACCAAGTCTATATTCTCATCTCCATTCTTTCATTTTGAATACTTGTGTTATAATAATGGTGCACAGTGGTATCAATCGTAGAAGAATGTAGTTTATTTTTTTTGTAGATATTACAACCATTAAACTCGTTTTTTTCTCGTTAGATTCAAAAATTTTGCAACTTTCTTGCTTTTTTGTGTTTTTATCACATATTTGATTACAAACTTTCTGTTAGAAACCAAAACAAAACACAAAGTTTCAAAATTTTTTGGGGTTTTTTTAAGATTGTACAAACTTGTACTATTTATCGAAAATTTTATAATTTTTGTTAAAAAGTTCAAGGTTTGGCCAACTTCATTAAATTTCATCATTTATGCTAGTTGTACAAGAATATGGATTGGGATTAAAAAACTCATTTTTAGGCTTGCTTTTTTCACAAAAGAAAAAAACATTGGATTTTGTCATAGCTAAAGTCAACACTATCTAATCAGGGCTCAATGCAAGGAGTGGTACCACAGGAAGCAAAACTACCTAGAATATTCCGGATGTCGTTTATTTCATTCCCCATGAAGGATGTGCACCTCTTGTATCGATAAACGTGTTTATGTAAACTCGGCCGTTCGAATTTTGGACTTATTGTAACAGGGTATTGAGTTGAACTTTACACTAAGTGACGGGGAATAAAAATGAATAAATAGCTCTAAACAAGCTATAAGTATAACATTTGTATAACAAAGAAAGGATATTTTTATGTTGCTGAGAAACGTTTAAAATCTAAAAACGCGAAAGTTAGGTTTAAAATTACAGTTATGAACTGCCTAACAATTAAGGCTATTATAACGCGAGCTCTTTATTTATGAATAAATGAAAAAAAGCCTAACAGAAATAATAGAAAACTTTATTACTTTGGTTTCAAAACCCTAATTGATGATAGAAAAATTATGGAAAAAGGATAAATACTTTGTTTTCACTTACATTTGATTATTATTATTAAATCATTCGATTATTAATTATTATTTAAACTTATTTAAGAATTAACCTATAATTTTAGATTTACTTTTACAATTTGAGGGAGATAATGTACAACTGGTAAATAAAGTAAGGTATGATATATCAGTAAAAAATGCGTGAAAAAAACCTTTTTATCTAAAAAACAATTTATTACTTACTTATTACGTATACTAAAGGCTGGGAAAAATATAAAAAAATGGTGAAAAGCTTAATAAACTAAGCTGTAATATATAAGCTCGCTTAGGAAGCTTTTAAACGAATAAGCTAAATATGAAGAGAAAACTACTATATAAATGGAGTGCTTGTGGAAAATAAATATCACACTAATGTATTATCGAAAGGCCATTCCTTTTCCAAGCAGAGGTCCCAGTCGAATGAGTGCGAATCGGCTCAGGAGCTTGATTATTGACCAGTTCAACCCAGAGGTCACTGGTTCGACCCTTGGACAACTGACCCACCTTCTTTTAGTTTTTTATTTTTTCATTTTTGTTTTTTTATTAACCTCCATTAACTTTACAACACATTAAACCACTAGTTCCTGAATAGTAATATGCAACTTTCTAAAACAATTTCTCGATAATTTTCAGGTTTATATACTCCTTTTATTCGAAACTTAGGAGATAAATAAGACATCTAGTCTTGAGCTGGTTTATATTCCTATGGCGAGCAGAAGTTACCCACCAATAAACCTAAGGTCTAAAAGTAGATTGCTTATAAGCTAGCTTTCTAAATACGCTGAAGAGTAAGCTCACAACAGTCGGAACACAAGCTTGATAA
>LBNU01015109.1:5834-17729 GCA_014162995.1 Artemisia annua | reverse complement strand
TAGGTTCGAGTCTTGCATGGAACAATATTTTATAGGCGTAACAGGGGTTTTACCACAGTGGACCTTCTGGTGGTGGATTTCCTCTTGAACTGGAGATGGGGTGAATGCTCCTGCCCTCGCTCTGTTCTCGAGTCTAAATTTTAAAGAATGGAAGGGGATGGGATGGGAAGGGCAAAGTAGGGGATGACAATGTAAAGAAAGTGGTTATTGCAATTTGTGTTCTTGAGTTTGTATTTTAAGGAGCAAGGAAAGGATAAAGAAGATAACAATATTACCAATATACCCTCGAAATTATATACCTTAATTAATTTCTGCACAACCATCGGCTGTAAAAATATCACAGAATGGAATAACTATTACCAAATGATGTGTAGGATTTTGTGTATATCAATTATCAAACTTGGTTTTAGTCGGCTGTAGAAACAAGTCTGTTTATTATCTCTTTATTACGCTCAAACTTGGTTTTAAGTATGTATTTAATATTACGAAATGGGATAGCGAAATAAGGTGTAGGATTCTTTGCTCGAGTGACAACTTCATTTCTTATAAAGTGAAATTTATCTGAGTGAATATACGATGTTAGAGTTGGTCACATTTTGTTAATATATGATTAAACCGACAAAGATCATGCATTCATATGAGGATATAATCATAATTTTAAATAAGCTCATAATTTTAGCAACCACTTCCCTTCCTAATCCTCCCAATATTAGGAGGAACAAATCTACACAAAAAAAACCTATAACTTCCCTCCCTCCCTCTCCCCTTCCCGTCCTTTACTGTTCCTTCTAAAAAAAACTTAAGAACACCAATATTTTTGATTTTCTTTACCATCCCCTTCTATTCTTTAAAAAAAAAAGCTCGAGAACAAAGTGTAAGGAAAAGAAGTCTTAGAGGGTTAAGGCACAGACATCACTAAAGTATCACCCAAAAATACATAAAAATTATTTTAAAATAGGAATAATGATTTATAATACTAAAAACACGTTTTATAAAATATAATAACACAAGTTCTTGTAATTCAGTTATTAAACAATTAAATCAAATTTAAAGATAATAATAATAATACAATCACGTTAAACTTAGTAAAGTATTATATTCCTCGTTGTTCAAAAAAAAGGTATTATGTTCCCTCAAATAACAACATAACTTTCAATCAATCGAGGACACGTGGGTGGGTCCATGATATCAAGAACACGGCTCCGTTTTTTTATTACTACCTCCGTCCTAAAATTATTGTTAACAGACAAAAAACACACAGTTTTAGAAAAGTATCAACATTACAACTTTCTCTTTCTTACTTTTTGCACAAAGACAGTTTTACCCTTAACCAATTAATTTCTAACTTCTTTAAAGTTTGTAATAATAACATCAAATGAGGGTAATATGGTAAACTTGATTTATGTTCCTTATCTATTTATGGAAGTGGACAATTATTTTGGAACGACCATAAAAGGAAAGGTGAACTATAAATATGGGACGGAGGGAGTATTTATTTATTTTTTTCGTTTTTTAGTAGCCACGTAGAAGAATAAAGACATTTAGTTTTAAATGTACATAGATTCACGTGCATGAAATCTCATGTAGAGTGATCGATGATCCACTCATTGATATCATGGACCCACGTGTCATAGATTGATTGAAGGTTAGGTGATCATAGAGAGACAGGTGCCAATCACCATATCAAAATCACAATAATTAAAAAAATTCCCTTTTGAAACACACGTACATTTAGGCTTTGTTTCTTTTTTATTTCCACATATAGATGCTTATATATTTGTGGGTCCCAATGTGGGTCCACCTCTCTTAATGAGTCTAGATGGAGAGGATCAAGTATTTTAAAGCCTTAGTGGTAAGAGGTTGTAACAATTTTGTGTGGACCCCAACATAAAAAAGAACATATATATTATTTGGGTCAACTCCTGTTACCACTAAGACAATTTAACAGAAAAAGAAACGCCCCCTTAGTGTTGTCTAGAGAGAGTAAGGATCAAATGAGAAATAAAACTAAAATGAGAAGGATGACAAAAAACCACAACCACACATTTTAGATGCATCTACAAAAGTAGATGCATCTCCACTTTATTCTTTTTTCCTTATTTGAAATATATAGTCAGGAATATTTCTCATTCTTCTCATTTGATTTTCTCTTCTCACTAGATCTCTTACCTGTCTAGAGAAGTCTAGATAAGCATATCATTTTCAAAAATCTAAATCACCATATATTAATATTTGCCTTGTCGCTTTTCATAAAAAATAATAATTTTATTATCTTTTGTACTAATTGTCAAAGATTTTGGACTACTAAGCAGATAACGTGCATCTCGTGTGGGCTGATCCACTTATTAATATAATGAACCCAACGTCGATGATTAATTCAAGATTAGGTAGCCACAAATATTCCTNTCTAGTCACACATTTTAAATAAGGGAGAGATTTTCAAGCAAAGATGACATCTATTTTAATAGGTGCATCTGAAATGTGTGGTTGTGATTTCTTCTTATCATGTTCATTTTAATTTTCCTTCTTATTTGATTTTATAACTCAATAAACGTGGGATATATATTTTGGGAGTTTTTTCAATAAACGTTGGATATAATTTTCCTTCTTATTTGATTATAACGCAACTTTTAAGGGGGAGACACATGTCGATTTTTTGAGGCGACATATGGCGATTTTTTGGGCAACTCTGACATTTTTTAGGCAACTTTGTCAAATTTTGGGTAACTTTGTACACTTGGCGTCCCACGGGCGCGCCACGTGTCCCCCCTTAAAAGTTGCGTTGGACAACTAATCAATATAAGAATTTTTTTTTTCTAAAGTCCAACATGTCCAATGATTGAGCAACTTGGCCATTTTAGTAATCATCCCTAAAATAAAAAAATCAGATCAACCATCCAATATATATTAACAATGTACCACATAAAATTTTAGATCAATTTGCAATATTATAATAGTAAGAGGCAAATATTCGTGACCTATAATCATCATCATATTCTAGTCAATCTTCATCGATCAAGCATATATAGATGTGCATGTAGGTATTCTCGTTTACAATGACTACAAGATTTAATGTTGGGTAATAATTATAAATAAAAAAAACCAATAGATTAAATAGAAGGATAATTAAAGTAGTAGCAGAACCAATATTGCACATAACCGACTAGATAACATGCCGTTAAATAGATATGATAAAAAAAATTAAGAACGTACCTTTCGACATCCAAAATACCTAACAGAGCGTGCTGATAACGTGTTGTGAATATAAGATTGAGAGAATGAAAGTGTTCTTGTCAAAGATACATGGGGTATATATAAGATAATATTGGAGTAAAAACCCTAATAGATAATGGGTTATGGGTCTCTTATTAGTTATATGGACATCCACAATATAATGATCCATAACAATATTAAGTTAAAGAAGTTAAGTACATTTTTTTGTAAAGTCCAAAACTATTTTGCTGAATTCTTTTATTTTCGGAAAATTGGTTTCAGTTGGTCACAACTTTCAAAATGTGCAACCATTGGTCTCAACTATCGATTTGGCAACCACCAGTTTCATATACCATTTTGTGCGCTCAATGGACCAGCCGTTAAAACAAGTAACATAAGTTAGTTTCACGTTTCATAAATTACACAACTAACCCCTATATGTTTATTTCTTATTTTTTAACTCTATATAAATAGAATTTGAAACTTGGGGGACATTATCTAAATTTTTTAAGACTTGAAACTAGGGGGCCTATATCTTCTCCGGTGATCAACCACCGCCGACCACCAGCGGCGTTTTCTGGTGAGCCTTTAACAACCCACGTTGACCGCCATCAACCACCACACCCACCTCCCACCACCACTACTCCTCCTTTCTCCTCCTCCCCACGCCTCCTTTCTTCTCCTCCCCATGATTTTCTGGCAAAAATCATTTTTCTAGCGACCCTGAAACAACACCAATCACCGCCATCAACCACCACACACGGCTCCTTTCTCCTCCCCCCACGATTTTCCGGGCACCCCACCACCATTTTTTCAGCAACCCCATTTTTCAGGCGAAATAAACACCACCTCTCTCATTTTTCTGGCGAAGCACCTTCCTCACACCTCTCTCATTTTTTCAGAGAAACACCTTCTTCCCGTCTTTTTTTTTTTCTGGTGGTACAGGTGCAAGGGGGATGGCATTGGTGATGAGGTCAAGTGGCGGTGGTTGTGCAGATTATTCCGGCAGGTAATGGTGGTTCCTAGTTCACCGTCGGGAGGAAGAAGATTAGAGGGGAAAAATAACACAAATGGTCCATTGAGTTTCCATTTTGATTAAACAGTATTAAAAGGTTATTAAATAGAAGTTACAGGGGCCATTTTTGTAATTTATGAAACTTGAAACTAAATGCTGTTACTTTTTTTAACGGCGGGTCCAGTGAGCGCACAAAATGGTATAGATGGGACTGGTGGTTGCCAAATCGATAGTGAGGACCAATGGTTACACATTTTGAAAATTAGACCAACCGAAACCAATTTGCCTTTATTTTCTAAATTGTTTTTTAAACTGTTAAGAAGATAACATTATTAAACAATTTGTGAAGGCCTTGGGAGCTTCATATTTGTAGTCCTCATTCAAGTTATTAGTACCGAGGAGACGTTGATAAACCACACCTTTCGGCTTTTGTTTCTAAACTTGGTTGATTAACTATAGGTTTCACCACAAACTAGGTTTTTCTTTCCAATTTTATGTATGGTAGTTCGGTGTCGTTACATAATTATGGTTTTCGATCTGATATAGAAATGCTAACACTGTTTTCCATACTCTGTGGTAACGCACGGGAAACAAAAACCTCGTTGTATCTTATTTATAGTGTTTAGTTGCACGTTATTATTAGTGTCGTTCAAAACGAAAATGAGAAAAAAACGCGTGATAGTAAAAGAAAATGGATAAATTAGAGAGAATCTAAAATTTCCTGACATAATATTTTCTTTTAATTATCAACTTTTAGTATCAGATCATTTGGTCTAGCGGCACCCTCATTCCTTTCCATATGAAAGGTCATAGGTTCGAGTCTTGCATGGAACAATATTTTATAGGCGTAACAGGGGTTTTACCACAGTGGACCTTTTGGTGGTGGATTTCCTCTTGAACTGGAGATGGGGTGAATGCTCCTGCCCTCGCTCTATTCTCGAGTCTAAATTTTAAAGAATGGAAGGGGATGGGATGGGAAGGGCAAAGTAGGGGATGACAATGTAAAGAAAGTGGTTATTGCAATTTGTGTTCTTGAGTTTGTATTTTAAGGAGCAAGGAAAGGATAAAGAACATAACAATATTACCAATATACCCTCGAAATTATATACCTTAATTAATTTCTGCACAACCATCGGCTGTGAAAATATCACAGAATGGAATAACTATTACCAAATGATGTGTAGGATTTTGTGTATATCAATTATCAAACTTGGTTTTAGTCGGCTGTAGAAACAAGTCTGTTTATTATCTCTTTATTATGCTCAAACTTGGTTTTAAGTATATATTTAATATTACAAAATGGGATAGCGAAATAAGGTGTAGGATTCTTTGTTCGAGTGACAACTTCATTTCTTATAAAGTGAAATTTATCTGAGTGAATATACGATGTTAGAGTTGGTCACATTTTGTTAATATTCTGATTAAACCGACACAGATCATGCATTCATATGAGGATATAATCATAATTTTAAATAAGCTCATAATTTTAGCAACCACTTCCGTTCCTAATCCTCCCAATATTAGGAGGAACAAATCTACACAAAAAAAAAACCTATAACTTCCCTCCCTCCCTCTCCCCTTTCCGTCCTTTACTGTTCCTTCTAAAAAAAACTTAAGAACACCAATATTTTTGATTTTCTTTACCATCCCCTTCTATTCTTTAAAAAAAAAGCTCAAGAACAAAGTGTAAGGAAAAGAAGTCTCAAAGGGTTAAGGCACAGACATCACTAAAGTATCACCCAAAAATAGATAAAAATTCTTTTAAAATAGTAATAATGATTTATAATACTAAAAACACGTTTTATAAAATATAATAACACAAGTTCTTGTAATTCAGTTATTAAACAATTAAATCAAATTTAAAGATAATAATAATAATACAATCACGTTAAACTTAGTAAAGTATTATATTCCTCATTGTTCAAAAAAAAGATATTATGTTCCCTCAAATAACCACATAACTTTCAATCAATCGAGGACACGTGGGTGGGTCCATGATATCAAGAACACGGCTCCGTTTTTTTATTACTACCTCCGTCCCAAAATTATTGTTCACAGACAAAAAACACAGAGTTTTAGAAAAGTATCATCATTACAACTTTTTCTTTCTTACTTTTTGCACAAAGACAGTTTTACCCTTAACCAATTAATTTCTAACTTCTTTAAAGTTTGTAATAATAACATCAAATGAGGGTAATATGGTAAACTTGATCTATATTCCCTATATATTTATGGAAGTGGACAATTATTTTGGAACGACCATAAAAGGAAAGATGAACTATAAATATGGGACGGAGGGAGTATTTATTTATTTTTTTCGTTTTTTAGTAGCCACGTATAAGAATAAAGACATTTAGTTTTAAATGTACATAGATTCACGTGCATGAAATCTCATGTAGAGTGATCGATGATCCACTCATTGATATCATGGACCCACGTGTCATAGATTGATTGAAGGTTAGGTGATCATAGAGAGACAGGTGCCGATCACCATATCAAAATCACAATAATTAAAAAAAGTCCCTTTTGAAACACACGTACATTTATTGTTGTCTAGAGAGAGTAAAGATCAAATGAGAAATAAAATTAAAATGAAAAGGATGACAAGAAACCACAACCACACATTTTAGATGCATCTACAAAAGTAGATGCATCTCCACTTTATTTTTTTTTCCTTATTTGAAATATATGGTCAGGAATATTTCTCATTCTTCTCATTTGATTTTCTCTTCTCACTAGATCTCTTCCCTGTCTACAGAAGTCTAGAGAAGCATATCATTTTCAAAAATCTAAATCACCATATATTAATATTTGCCTTGTCGCTTTTCATAAAAAATAANCTTTATCCGTTCCATAAATACGTATTGGGCTTTTGGGCCTCGTGGGCCGGAGCTACGTATTTACGCGCCATATGGCCCACGCATTGTGGGCTATCGCACCGGTATTGTTTACCGAACGGGTTCATGACCCGGTGTAGACTATACGTCATCATTGTTTATAGCATACTTTTTTAATCTCTAAACAACGTGTTGTTTCACGTTGTTGAGAATATCTAATTAACTAATCTCCCAGATCTTTTTTATTGAAAATAATGAAGATTAATTCATTAGTTAATCAGCTACACGACAAAACCATGAAAGGCTGCAAGGCATCTAAGATATTTTATTTTTTTGGCTGAAAATACCACGTTGTCTTGTTTATGAGTTTATTAATTTTATTACTGTAATTATTTTTGTTCTTACCTATGTGACCAAATGTATAAATGTCATAATGTTAAATGATCTTAGAAATGAATGAGTAGTTTCGAAAAAATAGCACGTTTAATTAACTTACAACAACAAGATGAGAATTATTGGTACGTAGATATTGTTCCAAAATGTCAAAATGATTTGATTAATCAATATATATATTATTTATTATTTCATGTTAAATGCTTTGTTAACACTTGACAGAAACTAGTAGTACGTGTTACAGTACATCCTTTAAAATGAGTTAGATTTTCATGAAATAAAATGATACGAAAAAGTTAAAAAGATGGTGATACAAAAGATATATTAGGGTAAACATGTCAATACTATGAAAATGGTGATGCATTAAGAACTTATATATTATGCATTAGGAACTAATACATGCATAGAGCACTTATACAATGTGCATTGAATGAACACTAAGTTACTAATTATTATATATAATATTTTTAAATCATGCCATATTTATCTTGTCAATATAATAATAATAATAATAATAATAATAATAATAATAATAATAAAGGGGTGGGAGCCCAACTTGTGTCAAGACTCCCATCCAACTTTATGTAAAATTCTATGAATCAATAATAATAATAATAATAATAATAATAATAATAATAATAATAATAATAATAATAATAATAATAATATGTATTATCACCTGTCAAGGACATGTAGTTGGGGCTGTTAAAAAAAAGAAACATGTGGGTGAGTCCCGGATATCAATGAGAAGATCACTGTAAATGAGATGAGATGTAACTTTTTTAACCTTATATAACCACGTTTTTCTTGTCTTATTAATAAACTAAGCTGTCAAGTACATGTGGCCTCTGTGTATGTATAGCCACCTAACCTTCAATCAGAGGGGATGGGTGCAAAAGACAAGGCAATTAGATCATGTGGAGTGAAGAGATAATGGAGTTTTTCCTAAGGGTGTAGTTGGAAAACTTATTTTCCAAAATGGATGTTTTGAAAGATATTTACCAAAATGGATGCTTTTGTAGAAAATTTACATTTCTCACTCCTAAATCTATTGAATAAAAATTAGTTTCTATAAAATGTTTTGTTTTCTATACACTTTTTAAAGTTTCCTTNATATATATATATATATATATATATATATATATATATATATATATATATATATATATATATATATATATATATATATATTATTTATTATTTCATGTTAAATGCTTTGTTAACACTTGACAGAAACTAGTAGTACGTGTTACACTACATCCTTTAAAATGAGTTAGATTTTCATGAAATAAAATGATACGAAAAAGTTAAAAAGATGGTGATACAAAAGATATATTAGGGTAAACATGTCAATATTATGAAAATGGTGATGCATTAAGAACTTATATATTATGCATTAGGAACTAATACATGCATAGAGCACTTATACAATGTGCATTGAATGAACACTAAGTTACTAATTATTATATATAATATTTTTAAATCATGCCATATTTATCTTGTCAATAAAATAATAATAATAATAATAATAATAATAATAATAATAATAATAATAATAATAATAATAATAATAATAATAATAATAATAATAATAAAGGGGTGGGAGCCCAACTTGTGTCAAGACTCCCATCCAACTTTATGTAAAATTCTACGAATCAATAAAAAATAATAATAATAATAATAATAATAATAATAATAATAATAATAATAATAATAATAATAATAATAATAATAATAATAATAATAATAATAATAATAATAATATATGTATTATCACCTGTCAAGGACATGTAGGTGGGGCTGTTAAAAAAAAAAGAAACATGTGGGTGAGTCCCGGATATCAATGAGAACATCACTGTAGATGAGATGAGATGTAACTTTTTTAACCTTATATAACCACGTTTATCTTGTCTTATTAATAAACTAAGCTGTCAAGTACATGTGGCCTCTGTGTATGTATATCAACCTAACCTTCAATCAGAAGGGATGGGTGCAAAAGACAAGGCAATTAGATCATGTGGAGTGAAGAGATAACGGAGTTTTTTCCAAAAAGGGTGTAGTTGGAAAACTTATTTTCCAAAATGGATGTTTTGAAAGATATTTACCAAAATGGATGCTTTTGTAGAAAATTTACATTTCTCACTCCTAAATCTATTGAATAAAAATTAGTTTCTATAAAATGTTTTGTTTTCTATACACTTTTTAAAGTTTCCTTGATTAACCTATAAACTATTCTACATGTTTTTTTTATACATATGTATATCTTTAAATAAAAATAGAACTTGTAAACCTGTAAATATAACCATCAAAGATAATATTATTTCCACACAGGTCCGTCGATCACCTTACTTTTCGGTCGAAACCAGTTCGGTATTTTTTCTTCGAAACCAGTTTGTTTTTTCGGTCGAAACCAGTTTGGTTTTTCGGTCAAAACCAATTCGGTTTTTCGGTCGAAACCGATTCGGTTTTTTCAGATGAAACCGGTTCGGCTTATTCGGCCTCGTTTTTTTCAGTCGAATCAGTTCGGTTTTAACCGTAAAAATCCAAACCGGTTTAACCGGAGAAAATGAGTCGGGTTTAACCGGAAAAAATGAACTAGGTTTCTACCGGTTAGGTTCCAACCAAAAAACCGGACTGGTTTCGACCGAAAAAACAGAAACGGTTTCGACCGTAAAAACTGTACCGATTTGGACTGAAAAACCGACCGGTTTCGACTGAAGAAACGAACCGCTTTCGGCCGAAAAACCGAACCTGTTTCGACTAATAAACACAAACCGATTTCGAATGAAAACCCCAAACCAGTTTTCGATGGAAAAACCGAACTAGTTTCAACTGAAAAATGAACCGCTTTCGGCCGAAAAAACCGAACCAGTTTCGACCGAAAATGAACCGCTTTCGGCCAAAAAAACCGAACCAGTTTAGACTGAAAAAACCGAACCAGTTCAATTTTTTCGGCCGAAATCGGGTTTTCAGTCGAAGTGGTTCGGTTTTTTACGGTTGAAATCGGTTCGATTTTTTCGGTCGAAAACAGTTATGTTTTTTATGTCGAAACCGGTTTGCTTTTTTCCTGTTAAAACCTATTCGGTTTGGTTTTTTTTTCAGACGAAAATAGTTCGGAGTGAGAAAAAAACATGTAGAATAGTTTATAGATTAATTTAAAAAAAAACTTTAAAAAGTTTATAGAAAATAAAACATTTTATTAGAACTAAATTTTATTCAACAGATTTAGAAGTGAGAAATGTAAACTTTCAACAAAAGTACCCATTTTGGTACATATTTTTAAAAACACCCATTTTGGTAAATAAGTTTTGTAACTACACTCTTTTGGGAAAAAAAAACTCAGATATAACGCATGGAGAATTTTTTTAGAAACTAGAAAGACAAAACAAGTGATAACATCAAATAAGTCCATGATTTAAGTGTTAATTTCTCCCTTAATTACCCATCTTTTTCATATGTTAGGATATATACTCTTATTCGTTTATATTATGTTTTCAAGGCAAAGATGAGTAAAGGAACGAAGAAACACGGAATTGGAAGGACTAAAGAGAAAATACATGAAGTATGCGGATTCTGCACTAACTACGGCGTAGAGGGTCATTACCTACGCCGTAGCAAGGACTTATGAAGACTACGGCGTAGCTCAAACCATGACTACGGCGTAGTGATCTACTAAAGGGCTCTACGGAGTAGCAACTTTCCACCTACGGCGTAGACCCCAAAATGAGGCAGTAAAGAACTCAAGTGGCCAAAGAAGAAGTTACGGCGTAGTTCCCCGAATAACTACGCCGTAGATACATCCAAGGAAGAAACTACGCCCGTAGCACTTGATCAAGCTACGACATAGTTGATATATTTACAAAGGCTACGGCGTAGCAACTCAATCAGCTACGTCGTAGCAAAGTCGGGCCTATAAACACCAGCCTTAATTCCGAGTTTATTCATTCACTTTTCACCACACAGAAGTTGGGAGAAACTCAGGGAGCAGGAGGAACGAAGTTCAATCCACATACAAGTCATTTTCAAGGGAGGATTCACACACCAATCATAAGTTTATTCATTCCTTTTTCTTGTATTTGATTCTTGTTTACATTTGTAATAACACAATATTGTTTTACTGCAATTATGAATATGAGTGGCTAAACACCTCTTGGTGTTAGCCTAATTATGAAATTGTTATTGTTATGAGTTAGTTTTCTATGCATCTATTGTCGTATTGTTTGTATACTTTCATGGCGAGTCTTAGGACACTCCAGTTCTTGTAGTGTTGAGCATTGGTAGTTCCTTGGAGGCTTGGTGAATTAATCCTAGGACCCAAGCCGATGGGGATGTGACTTGGTGATAGAAATATCACCATACATGTGCGAATTAACCCTAGGACCACCTACCAATGCGATACACTTGAAGGAGCTAGAGGGGGTGTAAGATCTGACCATG
>LBNU01015108.1:15673-26076 GCA_014162995.1 Artemisia annua | reverse complement strand
TATTTCGAGTCCTACGCAGATCTTAGCAATCTGCCATGAACACTTATGAGGGAATACACATCAGTATTTCCCAGTGATTGAGTGGAAACTTCTACCAGGGTCAACATCAAACAACCCTGACAGCAGGTCACTTCGGTAATCTCTTGTGGGTTACGCTTAGTGTGTTCGGTGGTGTTCCAAAAGGTCTACAGTCGTGGGGTGATCTCCAGCGACTCACCTAATCGTTGGTGTACTTCGGTATGTCAGTGAAAGCCCTTTCGGGGGCATCCAATTAGGAACGGCCTTGGTAAGGATTAGAGAAAGTCTTCACACTATGCTGTTGACGATCTCGAAGTCCGAACTTGTAAGTGCCGGTATGTTTATTACTAACCAAGTTTTATGCAGTTCAACACACCAAACTTACCATGTTCACCACCATCACTCTAGTTCCACATGCTCATACCAACATCTAAAAGGAGACGTCAGAACTGTTCAACCGGGAAGATCTACTCAACAAAGATGTATGAGCATGTTGGAAAGGCGTAACCTCTCCAAAGACAAAGAAGTTGACGATTGATGCCGATTGCTGAAAAGATGCAGATTCATCATCACATGCTTACACTTCAACATCATAACTCAAGATATCATGATCAAAGAATGGGCTTCATCTATGCTTCCACAACTCTGATGTAGAAGATCATGAGCCATAAAAGTGTAAAGCATGACATCACAAAGATAATCACAACATCACGAAGAGACACATACACTCAAAGATGACTTGAAGTTAATTATATGGATGAAGAGCGAAGAGAAGAGTCAAAAGATGATCATATACATCAAGGAAGTCATCTTGAGTCAACTATCAATGAAGAATCAACAACTACGAGCTACAAAAGAATCTACAAAGATCTCAATGCAAGAATTCAAGAATAAAGAACAAAAGGGTGACCTCTCTTAGGGGGAGATTGTTAGGAATACGATTTTTGTATAAGAAAAATTCGGTCACCCCTGATATGATTAAGCATTGTTTAGCTCATAGTAGTTACATTAGTNGTCATCTTGAGTCAACTATCAATGAAGAATCAACAACTACGAGCTACAAAAGAATCTACAAAGATCTCAATGCAAGAATTCAAGAATAAAGAACAAAAGGGTGACCTCTCTTAGGGGGAGATTGTTAGGAATACGATTTTTGTATAAGAAAAATTCGGTCACCCCTGATATGATTAAGCATTGTTTAGCTCATAGTAGTTACATTAGTTAGTAATACGTAGTTTAGAATTAGATTAGTTCGCGGAAGAAGGACGGGTCTTTACTCACTGTATACCTGATCCGCAGCCCAAGTGGCACGCCCAAGCGGCAAAACCCATGTATATAAACCCCTCTCCATCCTTGGAGAGGGTAAGCCTTCTCTCATAATTCTATTTTCTTTTTTTTTGGTTTTCTCTCAAGGCTTCATCTCTTTCTCTCTCTAACTTTCTCTCTCTAGAATTTCTTTCTTTCTTTCTTACCTTCAACGAGCCAACTACAAGTATATTTGTGTTTGTGATGTTAACTAGTATCCTACATTAGGACTAGTTAGGAAAACTAGAAGAACCTTAGGGGGAAAACAAAAACTTGGAGGAATCTAGTAAATCTTAAAATTCCTTTAGGATACTATCTTTACAGGTATCCTATACTTTTACTCCTTCGTTTAGTCTTATCCTTTCATTTTAAACCCTACCCTTCCGTTTCCCCACATCCTTTCACTTCAAATTTCACTCTCCCTTCTTTTTCCACTTTCCCCATTTCAAATTTCATTCTCCCACCTTTTCACTCTACCGTTTAATCCTACTCTTCCATTTAAACCCACTCCTCCATTATCCCTACCTCTTTCATAACTTCCTATTCCATCCCTTGCCTTCCTTCCTTCCTTTTCACTCCCTCCCAGAAAAATTCACCCTTCTACCTTCATCCTTCTTTTCACTCTTTTTTTCATCTTTTCGTTCCTCCGTCATTTTTCACTCTATTTTTCCTTCACTATATTCTCTCTCTAGCCCATCCTACAATGTTCTAAGAAATTAGAATTTGTATTTCTCGTCATATCGCAAGATTCTATTAGTTAGATCTTGTAAGAATATCTATGCCGAACTTTAATCCTCATTATGTTCGACTATGGTATTACACAATCTCGCCTTGCAAAGGTTGCAAGAATGAGATAAACGTCCGTCACACTAGTCATAACATGGTATAGCTACCAGGTGAATAGTTGCTCAACAGAGAGGTTTTAGAACTAGCCACCATGACTAGAACTTGTCTCTACCGTGACTTGAACTTGTCTCTGTTGTGACTTGAACTTGTCTCCAAAACACTCTTGACCCACATTTCCTTAAATGTGGATCACTTTTTCCGTTTTCCGCTGATACTACTTAAGGACGATTTATGATGACTATTCTATAAAAATGAATTAGGACGCTCTTTCATTTTAAGAAGAAAGTTATAAATCGAATGTATCATGAATTTATAAGCTCTTGCTTAAAAGAATTGGGACGCCATTACTTGTAAGTAATGAAATATAAACAAATGAGACTAAGTATCTGGCACATGTACAAACAATTCCTACTCCGTTTGTACAACTCTTTTCTTTCCTCTTATCTTTCTCGACTCATTTCCACTACTCCTACGTTCATCAAAATCTCGGGACGAGATTTCTTCTAAGGGGGTAAGACTGTAACAACCCACAAAATCTCGTCACTATCATTCCCATTACAAATACCTATAGTAGGTATTTCACAGGTAAATTTTTGCTTTTTATGTGCATTCATTACTTGCATGACTCTCTAGACTTGCCCACGTATCCTCACAAGCCATATAACTCAACACTCACACCCTATAAACCCCTGGTATGTCAAGCATAAGATCACAACAACACCATAATAAGTAATTTACCAAACTAACACACTAAACTTACCACTAAACCATAAAAAAACCCTAAACAAACCCTAATTAGGTCTATGTGCTTACTAAACCCTGTATACTTAGTTAAACTAGTTTGAAAGTGTCCAAGGCTTAAGTATGAGTTACCTTAGGAACATTAGGATACTTTAGGACCCTTAGGCACTAGTACAACCCATTAGAGCTTAGGTACAAGTCCCTTAGGCATAAAAGCATAACTAGGTTATAACTTCCCAAAAACTAGGTCAAACATTCCCAAATATTTCCCATAAGCTACCACCACTTAGTATAAACCCCTTAGGACTTAGGATTAGTCACTAAACACTCTTAGGAACCTAACTTAGGCACTAAACCCTAGGCAAAACCCTAAACTCTCACTAGCCAAAACTAGGTTAGAAATAGACCTAAACCTTAGAACTAGGTTACTATAGCACCTCAAACCTTAAAACCAAGCACCATAGCACCTTCCCCTAACCAACCTAGCACCCTAGCACCTTACAAGAACCCACACAAGGAGGTGCATCACCTCCTTGTCACCACCTTCAACCTCTCGGCCTATTACCACCACTAAACCCTAAACCGACCCTTATAACTGCCATAGCAGCCCCTACCTATCCCATAGCTTCCCTTAGTCTCCCTCTAGCTCTTCCTAGTCACCTCCCCCCTCCTCGACACCTCTTTCTTCCCTTACTTGGTCGCTACTCTAAACGACCCTATAAATAGGGCTCGTACACTTTCATTTCAACTCACCCCATTTCACTTCTTTTCACCTCACACCTTCTGGTCCTAAGGGTAGTAGTAGTTACCTAGTAACGTTAGAAGTCGAGTGCTATAGGTCTAAGACCCTGTCGAGTTCCATTTTAGGCCGAGAAACCCTAAAACCATAGTTAACCCCTCGTTAACCCTTTCCTAACCAAGTAAGCCTTCACTTTTAGTTCTTTTAGCTTTAGTTTAGTATTAGGATAGTATTATGATGCCTTAGAATCCATAGGATCCCTTGCCTAAGCCTTGAACACTAGAACTAGTTAGTTTTCATTTCTAAACCCTAAATAAAGTCGAATTGCCTTTTATGTGCTATAAGCCCTTTACATAAGCTAAAATCTGACTTAGGTAACTTAGATAAGCTATAATTAGTTAAACATAAGCTAGGAAACCTTTTTGTTTCATAAAATATAGTTTGCATGGAATTAGGACTAGTTTTACAAAGTTTTCCATGCATAGGGGTATATATGGTAATTTACTGAAAATATAGAGTCTATGGACTATTTTTGACATTTCTTAGAAGTTATAAGTATAAGGAACCTTTTTGCAAAATTATAAAACCCTAGGATAAAAAGTTAAATAGTTATAAACTTAAAAGGACTAGTTTTGCAAAAGTTATAAACTTAAGGGTATAAATGGTAAATATAGAAAACTAATAAGTCCAAGGGTCATTTCTGTCATTTTTCTAAAATACATAAGTATAGGGACTAATAGTGTTAAGTTTAGATAGTTATAAACCTAAGTAATATAAGTATTATAAGTCTAGGGTAGATTTTGTAAATATACTAAATTTAAAGGTTATAAAGTAAACTATTTCATATATATAGCAAACCTATTTTAAAGTTAGAAGCATAACACAATACTAGGGAGCTTCATGTGAGGAGTACTATGTGGATATTTCATTCTGACGAGTTTGTTGGGTTTACGATTTAAAGTGCCCCGACTCCTCAAACGATTATTGCATATACTTCTGAATTATGATGGCCCGAACGGTGTTATGTTATAACTAAACCTTAATAACAACATGAATCAATAGTAAGGAGCTTCATGTGAGGAGTATTAACTTCTGAATTATGATGGCCCGAACGGTATTATGTTGATAACATAATACAATAGTAGGGAGCTTCATGTGAGGAGTCTTATACTTTTGAATTGTGATGGCCTGAACGGTGTTATGTTATATCTAAAACTCTAAGACTCCTAAGAATAATTACTTAAGAAACATAAACTAAACAACTAAAGCTTGACATACATCCACACAACAACAAACAATATCAGGATACGTGAGTAAGGCAGTCTAGTTTCCGAGTCACTCTTTGCACTAGTTAGAATTCCCTAAGCCCAGGTGAGTTTCGTAGCCTCACATATTTTAAAAATTTTCACTCTAAATGCTTTACAAACCCTGTGAGGGGGATACATGCTACTTGCTTTACTTAAAACCGAATACAAGTCTTTTTCTTTGGTTGTTGCACGAGTAAACTAACTGCCACCACTACATAAAATAAAAATTCATGAATCTAATCGTCTGGGATATTTTACCCACGCGAACGCAAGTATAGTTGATAGATCTATTGGAGTTTGATAACTCCCGTTTGTATTAACACCTCACTGAGTAGTACCAATAAGTACTATACTTGAACCCACTGAAGGATTAACTTTGGCAAGTTATCCTTCCCATCCTCTCATGTTGGGTCTGTAGCCCACATGACCCGGATTGTTAACGTGTGGTTCATGAGCTTAGTGCAACATACCCCACTCTTGATAATTGTGCATGCATCACAATTATCACACACACACAACATTTTCCTAGATGGGTGTAACAACGTAGCCCAGGGAACTTGTATTCACTAACACTTAAACCTATGATTCTCACTCAACACCTAGTGTTGACTTTTTAAGCATGTATCCTAGGTATACTATTATGGAGACATGGCAGGAGGAGGCACTGAACTCGGAGGACTTTCAATCTTGTTATCATTCCTACACTATTTCACACTTAGATTCACGGGACCTCACCTTAATAAAACTCTGATATTTTAATGAATGATAACATATTTATAAAAACGTCTCTTTTCGAGTCGTTTTCTATTACTGTAACTGTGATCCCATGAAGTAATACCCCAACCCTAAATCCGCTGCGAAACGTGAAAATGGGGGTGTTACAAAACCCTTTTGTTTACTCTCACTTTTAGAGTAAGATACCCCTAGAAAACCCTCAGAGTCATTCCTTTGTAAAATGTTTCGTTACACCCTTACACCTTAGCCTACCCTGTAGATTAAAATCCGTGGTTAGTTACTTTAGGCAAAGTGTGTTTCCTTACATTACCTGTGTTCGCGTGCATAATTCATTATCTTGGGTTAGGTCGGGAAATTGTACAATGCAATTGGAGTTAAAGTACATATTATATAATTTTAGTTTATTTTTCGTGTGTTTACTACTTTCACTATTACAGTTATTTCTGAAAGTTATGAAAAGTATGGAAAAATTATCCAGAAAAATCGTGATAGAAAAAGTTGTGAAATTTTACACATATAAAAAAAATCGAAAAAATAGAAAAGAAAAAGAAAGAGAAGAAGTTGGAAGTTTGCTTAACCAACTTATGTAAAGTTTTGTATTAAGTAGGAGATATCACCACTATTTGTTGTTGTATTATATTTATGGATTGAATGGGAGTTGGCCGTTATGGGAACGCCAACTAAGGTTTATTCTTTGTTTAAGATTTTATTGAGTATAATTCGTGTCTACCTAAAGCGTGAGTTACATGAGTCAAAAGCATGAGTTATTCAATGATATGAGTCTTATTCATGGGATGGTTGGGAAAGTAATTAACCACACTTAGGATTGTAATTTATTTGTTTGTTTATTTTTTATTTTACACCAATTTATATCCTAAATGTTATCCCTACCCAACCGTATTGTTATATTCGTTGTTAGCTTTCGAGCATCCGGATATGATGATGGCTTAGTGAAAATATTAAATGTATGAGTAAGGTAGTGACCATCCGAGTATTAGATTAATTGACTAACGCGCTAGCGATCTAGTGTGTGACTTTGTGACCATCCGTTATGCAAATAACGCGCCAACGATCCAAGAAGTGCACTAGTGACCATCCGTTAGTTGAAGCGTCGAAGACTCGCGCCAGCGATCTACTAAGTTTATGCATGAGATGTTTGAACGAAGCTAGGTTCAACCTTAAGCCTCAAAACCCTTTTTACCGCTTTAGACTTGTTACTCCTTGGCTTTAGTGGGGGAGATGCGTATACTTGTCAAGCTTATGATAGAATATTCGTCACAACTAAGCAACTAAACGATTTAGAATTGTTTTATATTGAAAAATTATTTTGTTTCTAACTCGTTAAGTGTTTGGTTGTGTGATTATGATAAGACTAATACGAGCATTAATGATAAAAATAAATCCTAATACCTTTTAGGATACATTTTCATAATATAAATCTAAAGTTTACTTGGGGACAAGTAAAGTTCAAGTGGGGGGATATTTGATGAACTCAAATAAGTACATATTATTATCATCATTTATCCTATTTATTTGACTTGTTTTACTTTGTTATATATGAGAATCGGTACTTTAATGTTTACTTTAGTGATTCTCAGGTAAAAACAGGTAATAGGTGAAACTTGGCGATTTTGGACTAATTATGGAGCAAAACAAGCGAGATGTCAAAAGTCTACTGAAATCCAAAAGATGCGCCGTATCTCTCTCAACAGATACGCCGCAATATCATACTTAGATGAATTCGAAGACCATTGCCTGACTTTGAAGAATGCGCCGCATGTAATTCTATCATGCGCCGCATATGAAACTTTGGTCAACGAAGAAGATCAAGCTCGTTCTACTCCAGATACGCCGCATTACACTTCTGACATACGGCGTATCACTATCAAGACTTCACCAGATACAATCCAAGATACTGAAGGACATGCGCCGCATAAAGATTCAAGTTACGCCGCATCTGAAGACGGTGTACGAATATTCCAGAATATATTAATCTTGGACCCCACGCGAAGTTAAGTCAATGCGCCGCATCTACTTACTCAATGCGCCGCATCGAACCCTAAGACAGAAACTATAAATACCCCAAGACCTAGACGAATTTTGTGTGCAACATAACCCTAAGGAGCCGAGTTCAGTCGAAGAAGCAACACAAGACACACCCCAAACGAAGATATTAGAGCTGTAAGAAGGTCCTGCATGTATTCAATTCATTAAGTAGTTTTGTTTTATTGTAATAGTACACTTTAATTCATCAGGATATATGGGCATGTGTATGTGACTACGGAAAATCATACACACCTCTTAAAATTGCTTTCCCATCAATTAAAGTTTATATGATGATGTCTTTGGTGACTTATATTAGTACATTGATAACTTCTGTGTCTAGCTGAGCACTGCTTGGGCTGCCATACCCCTTCCTTGCCTATTTAATCTGGCGTCTTTGGATAAATAGGATAGACATAAGTGATCATTAAGGGTTTACTCGCCGATATAATGAGATCCAACGAGAAAGATTTAATTACATACACTTCATATAAAACTAGCAATAAAACAAGTGACAAGCTACTTAATTATCAGGACAGGTCTTCTTATAGTCTCTATTATCTATCTATGTACGTGTGTGCTATTTAATGATTCGTGCTCATTAGTTTAATTTACTGTTTAATAAAACCAATCTGTGCCAGTCTCTCAGGCTGAACCCCCCTTGCGTTAGATTAGGCTGTAAAACTAACTTAGGATATTAAAATACTGGTTAGGTTAACTAGATAATACGTTCCACTCTTAGTGATCGACACTCTACTTACCATTATATTCATACTGACCGGGTACACTACTCGTTAAGTGTGTGTGTTATTGATAAGTCGGCTAAATATAAATTTAAAACTTGAGTAGGCATTAATACTGCTAAACCGCAACGACACATCATGTGCATCACTGACCATGGCCAAAAACAGGTTCCGGTAGGTAGACACCTATTTTGTTTAATGACTGGCCTTGGCTTTTGTTGATTGTCATGGCGTAGCATAGCTTGACTGGGAATTGTGTCCTTTTAAAGATAAACGGTAGTTTTTCATCCTTGTTGATTAACAAAATATGTGGGAGGTAAACTTTTTACGACATTCTGGTACCAGTGATGATCTGTGCTTGAATAATAACTGTTGGTCCACCTATTTTAATTATAGGTTAAGGTTCCTTATTAATATTATTGGTGCACCTATTTTAATTATAAGTTTATGTGGAGGCAACCCTGAAAAGGAAAGTGTGTTCAAGTATTCTTGAGGATATAATAACTGTTGATGCAAATAATGTCTAAAAATGTTATTCTCATCCTTCGATATCTCTATGTTTTGATGATAACAAAATGTGAAAACATCTTACGTCAAAACTAACGTAAACAAGTTCTTAGTCGATATATCCGATTTCTACACTAATCACTCTAGGTATGAACAAATAAATTAACAACTTGACAAATGATCAAAGAAGTGAATTTGTGTTTTAAGCTTCAAAATTTTAGTTTGACAAAACTTTCTTTTCAAAAATATATTCTACAAATTATTTTTGAATTATAAAGAAATGTTTTATTTGGAAATTCATTTAAAACTAATCCCCAACAGCTATTTTTTTCAAAATCAGCTCCAAACTCCCCCAAATAAATTTTTACTCTTTGTCTAGCACGGGACCATGGTACCACTAAATTTAGTGGTACCGTGTGACAATTAGTGGTTCCGTCTGTGACACCCCCAAAATTTCAACGCAACGGAATACCAATTTGGGTGTCACTTCATAGTTCATACACACAAGTTACATAAAACGACATCAAAAGAGACGTTTAATAAAATGTCAAATTCGATTTGATAAATCAGAGTACAAAGGTCCCAACAATTTCTATTTAAAACTTATGTTACAAGAGTTAAAACATGATTCATATGTATATTATAAAGATAAAAGTTATCGAATGTGTAGAAAACAAGCCTTCAATATTTGATATCTACGCGACTCCGATTGCTCCCAATGCTCAGCTAGCAACTAATACCTGAGAAAATACATGCTAAAAGTCAACAATAATGTTGAGTGAATTCATAGAGTTTAATAAGTATAAGTTGAATACAAGATAATTCAGTTTAAATACGATGGGCTATGTTGTTATACGCCCATAATTAAGTTGACATATAACAAATACATGTTTGGGAAATAAGATTTATAGCATTGAGCTCATGAAACCGAACCTTGACCATGTTTAAGTTGCCCCTCATAAGGTATTCAATTGTCATTACCTCAATTCTAAATATTATATGTCCGTTTGGAAAATAGAGGCTCCAAGTGAGCGCTACTCACCCGAACAGGCCAGCCTGGCCAAATATGCATATCTATAATATTAGCGTTTACTCACGTAATTAACGGTTCATGAAATTAGGGACTTGTTGGCAGGGTACTCAATGTCTATAATCAGGTAATCGGGTCAAGCATACCAAAAAGTACTTGTATTCAGTTTGTAAAACTAGCATGTATCCCCCTCACGAGGTTTAAAACGTTTAAATAAGTAAAGGCGAGGCTATGAACTCACCTTGATCAAAGTCGATGATCAACCAATAACTTTTAACACGAAATCCAAGTACGTGATCACGACCTAAAATATAGTCGCTAAGTTACGAAGTCGAAAACTACGTTGGACGATGCATACATCGTCATGACGATATCTTTATATATATATA